>VDFB02332366.1:574393-639373 GCA_007258455.2 Sequoia sempervirens
CACCAATGGAGTGACAAGGGTCATCCAAAGTAGGCTCAAAAACATAAAGACACACCAAGAAACATAGTACAAGGGATCACATTACACACATGTAATCACACAAAGAACATGAATAGACATAAAGCTAGTATGACACATGTGAGCCAACCTTTAAAGCAAGTTGTTCACATCCCAATTTTGTTCATCGTATATGGAAATATGATAATTAGCCAAAGGGAAACAATGAGTGCCATACTAGGACAAGGCTATATACCCCTTTGCCCCCCAA
Organism: Sequoia sempervirens; assembly: GCA_007258455.2. Taxonomy (NCBI): domain Eukaryota; kingdom Viridiplantae; phylum Streptophyta; class Pinopsida; order Cupressales; family Cupressaceae; genus Sequoia; species Sequoia sempervirens. The sequence goes on from VDFB02332366.1 coordinate 574,662, forward strand.
AATGTAGGACAAACATGAGTCGAGATGGGTGATGAGAATATGCTCCTTGTAATATCAAAGGATTGTCATAAAGTGTAATACATGTAATAGTGAGTATGCTATGATTCTACAACTATCACATGGAAAAATGAAAAGTGTGCGCATTCTATCCAATTACATCAATAATATCATTTTCACATATCAGTTTCTATTAAGCATGACATTCATCAATAAGATGCCCAAGAGTTCTATGAAATGCATAGTAATTCATGTTTGTACTTTATCCTTTTTTGTTTTATTGATAGGTGGTAGTGTAATCAATCCTAGATCCAGGAGTTGATCCATTTTTCATTCTGTTATGTTATAATGTGTAAGAATGGTAAATTTTTGAGTTTATAGGGCTTGGGTTTCTTACTTGATTGGGCCACTCGTTAAGGTGGAGGCAGGGGAGGATGATATTGATATCCTAGTCCCTTGGTATCTTCTAATGGTTTTTATTCTAGCAATTGATGGATTTCATGTTCATTAGTTACGTCACATCCTTGTTTGTTTAATATTTTAAAGCCTTGGCCATAACTCTCTTCTAAATTGATAGGTGTGTTGGTAACTCGACAAACATAGGATATATGAGTATCGCTATTTTCCTTGTTAACAAGTTCTTTCATAATTGATGGTTGAGTCTTTCTTTGTGTTTCAATTTTAGGATGTAACAGGTTGAACATAGCAAGTGATGGGGTGATAGGAGGTGTTGGTTGTTCCATGGATGGATAAAAGGTTGTGCTTTTCTCAAGGTTACATAAGTAGTATTAGATTCAAATTGTTGCATTCTATCTTCATCTTGGCTTAATATGTCCACCTCATAGGGACATTCATTAGGAGGTGAAGATTCATGAGTTTTATCAATTGCATTAGGATCATCTCCAAATATACAACTGAAAACATCAACCAAATATCTTAAGGAAATCAATATGTTGCCAAAACACATCTGTAATGAAGTTTGATGCAAAGTTTCAGGTCTGATATATAAGGATTTACTGATTTTAAAATACAAAAGCCTGAAGATTTTTTCTTTTGAAATGCAAATTTTACTTTTGAATAATGCATTTGTTTTGACCAATTTATGTGAATGCAAACAACTACAAAAAATTGCAATTTCAGAAACTAAAACTGAGATCTACGAATGACAATATATAAAGTAGACAAAGACAAATTTATTCCCAAAAATTTGGAAATTGACCTATACAAGGACATATTTTCCCAAGGGTGAATGGGTGTTTGCACATGGGTTTGAAAAATTAAAGTCTGACTTTTTGAGTTAGTGTTTAAGTTCTTTGTTTGAGATCACAAATAGATTCTTTCAGTTGTAGATTTCCAAAATTTTATGATTAGATGCAAATGCAATTTGATGGAAAACAAAAAGAAAAATGACAATTTTGGTTGAATTTTTGATGTAAATGATTGAAAGGCAAAAATATGCAAACTAATATGTAGAATTAATGCAATATGTATGCAATTTTAGTGTAGAAAAATGTATCCCTTTACATTTTCACACTTGTTTGGCCCTCCTAATTAAAATGGACTTAATAATGCCTTAATGTAGTGTTGAAAAATGTATCCCTTTACATTTTCACATTTTTTTGGGCCCTCTTATTTAAATTGAACTTAATTATGCCTTAATAAGCCCTATTTTACATCTACAAGCCTAATAAATTACATTTTCCGAAGGGGGAACCTGACAATAATTAGTGCTAATACATAACACTTTACCTTGAGTAATGTATGTTTGAGGAACAGGGACTTGGGACCCATTTTCCCATGGGAGAATGGGTCCTCCCTAGGCCTTTGAATCTAAATTTAAAATATGTTTTTCACTACGTTTTAAGGTCCTCGAATCCATATTTCAATGTCAGCTTGTGATATTTGAATTTTGGGAAATTAAGTATACATACCTATAAATACAAGGTTATTTAATCATTTCAACATCTAAGAGGCTAGCATTTTCAAGATAACTTCAAGAGAAATTTGATGAGAGAATTCCTAAGGATAATATTGTGATCAAGATAATTCAAGAGCAGATATATCAAAGATTTATTGTGGCATTCAAGATCCAATGATCATGTCAAAGTCTTCTTGCATCATGCCTGTTTTTGGAGTGAACATTGTGGTGTAGGTTTCAAGATCAAGTTCAAGCATTCAAATCATTATCTCAAGCATCAAGATCCACATCCATTGAATCCATTTCAATGAAGTTGTAGACCTTCTAATATCTACATTCAAATGTTTATACAAGGTTTTTTTGAGTGGTAACATAGCATTGTTCATTCATCATTCCTTCTTTCGTGCTTTATTTCAATTCAACATTTAATTACCAAAACAAGGTTTGACCAAGGAAAACCCTCATTCACAAAAAAAAAAATTCCTTTTGTGTGTATGTTGTAGATTTAGGTTGAAGAAGGATTGGAAAAGTTGTCAAAGTTGTAAAAGTTGTTAGAGTTGTTAAATCATGGAATCTAACCTATAGATCTAATTTCTGACTTTTTGAAATTGAAACCTAGACAAATTAGAAGCTACATATCAACATCAAAGCCTCCAAAATTTTTATGGAAAACCTTGACAAAAGACCCATTTTCCCATGGGCGAATGAGTCACTGACAAGCTCCTGAAAGTGACTTTTGGTGACTGTTAAACATCATTTTTCCCTTCTTAGATTTGTTGGAAGCTTTGTGTTTCTATCAATATTGAGTTTTATATTGCTGTTTCAAGTTTGAATTTGCATAATTAGGTTGATTTTTTATTTTTAGTTTTTCTCCCAAAAGTGTTGTTTGAACTTTATCCTCGTCCTCAAAGCATAAGGAAATATGAAGATTCTCACATTAAGTTGATTCACCTAAGGGTTGTTAGTAAATTCTTTATGGGGATCTCATTTCCTAATAAAATATTGAGAAATAGGTCCATCATAACCCCCTTGTTCATTAATCCATATTTGATAAACCTATTTTTCGTTGTTTCATTTTGGTGAACCTATTTTTTGATGTTTCATTTTGGCGAACCTAACTTTTGAGCTTCATAAATTTCTAATTTTTGGAATCCATTTCAAACCTAGATCTAGGATTTGGATTACTTTGCATTGCATTGCATTGATTTTAATTTCATTTAGGGTTGTTTTCTTGTATTAGTTTGCATCTTAAGGTTTTAGGTTTGCATTTTTGCATTCTTTAGAATCTAAAAAATATAAAAATATTAATAATTTTGCATAGTGTTTACATAACATTGCATGATCTTTCATTTACATCAGAAAATTGAATCAAAATTTCATCTCAAATTATGTCTTTTTGCTTATCATTTAACATCATTTTGCACTTGCATTTAGATATGATTTTCCAAAAATTTGAAAATATTACCACATATTTCAAACCATAATTTGAAAGCATAAAAATCAACTTAGAAATCTATAAATTAATTTTTAAAAACATTGAAGACCGACCCATTTTCCCATGGGCGAATGAGTCGTTGATCAGGGCTTCTTCTAAATTTCTGAGCATCAAAAATATTGTTTCTGCATTCAGTATTCTTGCATTCAGTTTGTTGTTTCAGTTTCTAGAATTTCTATTTTCTGAAATCATTTACATTAAGGTTTATTTGTCAAAACTATTGCATTTTTGAATTCAAAATTGCATTTAAAAACATCATTTTAAAATTTTTGCATAGTATAATCAATAAATTATCTTGCTTCAAATCTAAAAATTTGTAATCTCTTTGCATTTCAATTCATTCTTGCATAATGGACATGTGTATTGGTAATATATGGAAGTCCTTAACATCTTTGGTTGATGTCTCAAGTTGTGTGTTTGGTAATGATCCTAATGCACTAGAACTTAATCATGCTCAATCAACCCCTAATTAATGTCTTCATGAAGTTGACATCTTAGGTGAAGATGATAATTGCATGCATGAATTCATAAGTAACTGCCTTGACAACCTTGAGAACAATGCATCATTTTACCCTTCCATGCAACAACTAAAACCTCCTATTATTGCACCACTAGAGATGTTTGGTCTTCTACATCCTGAGATTGAGTGACAAACCAAGCCTAAACCTTCAACCATGAGTGAACCTAGTCTCTCTAACCAAGTGCATACTCATCTATCTTACACTAATAAAGTCACCAACACACCCATCAACCTAGAAGAGAATTATGACCAAGGTTTTAAGATCTTAGCTAAGAAAGGATGTGACACAAAAAATGAACATGAGATTCATAATTTTTTAGAACAAATCCAATTGAAGATTCTAAAGGACTAGGATATTGAGATCCTCCTCACTCCACATCTTCTAAGGAAACAAATGTCCTCCTTCATAATGATCAAATACCTCACAAGGATGATATGATCATCTTAGGTCCTCCTTCGAGTCCACCTCAACAAGTTGCTCAAACAAGTAAGAAATCCAAACCTTATAAAGTCAAATAATTACCATTCCTACATACTAAAATATAAATTGAATGAAAAATGGAACAACTTCTCCATCTAGGATAGATTCAGTTGCCCCCTATCCAAAGAAATAAAAAAGGTGAGTGTACAAAAATGAACTATTATGCATATCATATAACTCTTGGGCATCTTACCGATGAGTTTCATTCTTTAAAGATGATTCTTGATGAATATGAAGTCATAAAGATAATCTCTTAAAGCATGCATGCACTTTTCTCCTTGCCACGTGATAGTTGTAGGATCATAGCATACTCACTATTACATGTTTTACATTAATTGTAAATCATTTTCTATATTGTAAGGAGCTCATTCTCATTACTTATCTCAGCTCATCCTTATCCTGCACTTAGTGGGGGAAAGCGGTTAGATAACCTTGTCCTAGTTTGGCACTTGACGTTGTCCCTTTGGCTAGTTTCCTTCCTTTCGTATATGACTAACAAGATTGGGATGTAGATGACCTTATATAGGTTGACTCACATGTGCCTTACTAGTCTTGTCTTTTTTTCTTTTCTTTTTCATGTTCTTTGTGTGATTTCATGTGCATAATGTGATCTCCCTTACTATTTTTCTTGACACGCCTTTCTGTTCATTCCTCCATTTGTACCTACATTCTTCTATATATCGTAAACCTTTATCTTTTATTTTGTCTTGTGTTTTCCTTTTGGCCCCTGAATGATGCAAGGTGTCGAGAAATTTAGGTCTCTTCCATGTTGACCCAAAATATTTTCTTTGTTTTCGCTCTCTATGTGTCATTCTTCCCATTTCATAAGTTATTTAGGGAATGATGACATTTTCGAGCTCTAGAAAATCATTGTAGCAAAGACATAAGCTGACCCAAAATTTGTGGATCCCTTGTGTGCTTGGGATTTCATTTGGGGGAAACCAATTTTCATCACATAACTTCATTTGGAAACATATGCTTGACATAGGGCTTTCCAAATAAGCTCTCACGTCTTGTTTAACATTTATCATTTGCTACTTTAAATTAATTGCTCACATCATGGTGTTTAGAAATTTCTTTAAAGTGGGGGCATACATTGGCATTACCGTTTTTGACTATATTTCATATTTCATAGTGCAATATTATTACTTCTTGTGATGTGTCTTCTTCTTGGTGGTGTCATTGGGTTTGATGTCCTTCAATATTGTGACATTTTTTGGCATACGACATTCCTTGTAGTGGTAATGCTACACATTGCATTCCCTAAGTTGAGAATCTTTTATCGTAGACTTGTCCTCTCTTGGAAATATTAGGCACAATGTTCCCTAAGAGGAGACCTTACCTAAACTAAGAAAAACCCCTTTGAACATTTCTTATACTCTTTGAATTTTGTTCGTAAGTTCTTAGCATAACACAACTTGCTAACCTTTTGAAGCTCAAAGTTACAACCATTTTTCATGGCCACCAAGCATAACACACCTTGCTTTCCAATGGATCCATTTTCGTTCATAAGTGTTTAGCATAACACAACTTGTGCTATTAATTCTGGATTTGATTGTGTTTTGGTTTTTCACATCGACGTTTCGAATCATACTACATGATCCATCATCAGGATGAAAGAGAGCTGGAGGAGAAGAAAATGATTGTTGCAGACCAAAGCAAGCTAAAAAGAGAGAGAGGAGACACAAGGAAGGGGGCACACAGTTCGAGGCACACGGTTCGAGGTTAAGGGTGGATTAAAATTGTTTAATGAAAAAGAAATTGTAAATATGAATAAATAAAATAGACAAAGAAATAAAGCAACAAAGACATAAATGATATAGGTGTGAATCAAGGATAAAAAATAAAATGAAAAGAAGAAGAAAAATCAAACAGTAAGAGATAAACAAACCAAAATGGAATGAAAAGAAAATAATAAAATAAACATAAGAATGATGAGGAATGCATGAAAGCGATAAGAGAGATAAGTAGAGATGAATAAAAATAAAAGACAAAATGATAAAGGAACAAGGATTAAAACAAAACAAAATAAATGACTAAGAGTAATAAAAAGCAATAAATAAGTGACCAACAAAGAAAATTGAAAATAAAATACAAAATAAAGAAAAACTAAAATAAGGATTAAAACAAAATAAGATAAAGAAAAAGAAAAAGAAAACTAAAATCAAAATTAAAGAGATAAACAAAACCAAAGAAAATAAAATACAAAGAAATAGAAAATAAAATAAAATAAAATGATATAAATATAAAATAAAATGAAAAAATGAAAAGTGAAATAAAGAAAATAAAAATAAAATAAAAGAAAGGATAAAATAAAATTAAAACAAAATCAATTAAAATAAAATAAATAAAAAAATAAAATAAAACAAAGAATAATGAAAACATGGAACAAAGAAAAACTCCAATTGAAAGATAAACCAAGAAATAAAACAAGAAACAAAGACAAATAAGAATTAAAATAAAATAAAATGATATAATTATATAATACAATAAATAAAATAAATTGATATAACTATAAAATAAAATAAATCCAATAAAATAAAAGAAAAAAGAGAAAAAGAAAAACTAAAATCAAAATTAAAGAGATGAACAAACCAAATAAAATAAAATACAAAGAAAATTGAAAATAAAATGATATAAATATAAAATAAAATAAAATAAAGAAAAGGAGAAAGTAAAATAAAGAAAAACTAAATTAAAATTAAGATAAAGGAAACTAACAAATTAAATGAAAATAAGTCAAGTAAAATGAAAATAAATAAAATAAAATTAAGATAAAAGAGAAAAACAAACCAAAATAAAACAAATGACAAAGAAAATTGAGAATAAGAATAAATAAAAAAATGATATAATTATAAAATAAAATAAATCAAATGCAATAAAGAAAAATGAAAGAAAGTGACAAATAAAAATAAAAATAAGGCAAGGAACTCCAAAGGAACAAACGTTAAATCTGATGAAAAATAATAAAAATAAAAGAAAGAAACTAACAAAATAAAATGAAAATAAAATGAGTAAAATAAAAATAAATGAAATAAAATTAAGAGAGATAAACTAACCACAATAAAACAAATGACAAAGAAAATGAAAATAAATAAATAAAATAAAATAAAGAAAATGAAAGAAACTAACAAAATAAAAATAAAAATAAATCAAGTAAAAGCTTCAAAGGAGCAACCGTTAATTCTAAAGAAAATAATAAAAATAAAAATTGAGAATTAAAAATAAATAAATAAACTAAAGAAAGATAAGTAAAGAGACAAAGATGTAATAAAGATAAAGGTCAATAAAATAAATCCAAAAATATATTGGTTAAGAAGCAACTAGTAAAAACAAACAATAATAAAATAACAAAGAAGGGAGATAAACAAAGAGTAAAAGAAGACTAAAGCTAAGAGTAAGGACTCAATACAAGGAGGTAAAGTGACCAACCAAAAAGAGCAGGATAATGACAAGAAGGGGGGGAAGAGAACAACCGACAAAAGAGGGGACGGAAAGGCCCAAAAGAATGAGAAGAAGTAGAAGGAAGAAACAAAAAGAGAACCACAAGGGAGAAAGGAAAAACGAGAGACCGTCAAGAGTGGTTAAGATGGTGGTTTTTGAGGCTGGATAACAAAGGTTGCCAGGCACGGCTGAGATTCCAACCCTCATCACGATTTAAGTTGGCGGGATGATTGCTAATTATGATGGCTTCCTTGAGTTTTCTCTTAAAAAAGTTGTCTTCTTTGTATAAAACTTGAAAGTCTTCAAGACAAATGTGGTGTTTGGTGAAAGAAGAGTGCTCTGCGAGAGCGGATTTGAAGAGCGGATTTGAAGAACCGATCAAGATTCATCAAATAATTATCAATCTAATATCCCCTAATCTTATTTGTTTTACCATACAATTTTTCAAAAGCCTCCCAAGCCTCTTTAGGTGTTTTACATGATTCAACATGAAATTGTAAATCAAATGAGACTAATGAACATATGCATACAAGTTTTTTTCCACAATCAATCGAATTATTTAACATCAGTAGGTTAACAAATGGTTTCCTTTAGATAGCCTATTAGATCTTTTCCCATGAGATAGATCTATATTGTTTTTCTCCATGTAGCATAATTATGTGGAGTTAGGAGTTCAATTTGAGATCTCCCCATTGCAAGAACACAAACCAAGAAAAATAATGCAATCAACCACTACAAGATTACCCCTCAAAATCACTCAATCATGAATCCCACCAACCAATATCTGATTTGTGGCACTTTATACTTGGTGCGATTATAGTTGCCACTTGCCAAAAACAAAAAAAGTGGTATTGATCGTGGTACATGCAAATGCCAAAATAGGCCATAGGATCAATTTTTTTTTACAACAAATGAGATCAAATTGATTATATCACTGGAAAGTTCACAAAAAAATGCACTTTCAAAAAATATTTACCCAAAAATATTATCGTAGTCTAGCAAGATATGAGCCCTTGAAGTTCCCAAAATGAGGATGGAGTAGCAACACCTTTGAGAATTTGAAATTTTTGGAAAATACAGACACCAAAACTAAAATTTGATTGCACCATTGTAAAGAGCGTGGAAAAATATCCCAAATAAAAAAATATTGCTCAAAAAAGGAGCCAATATGAGCAAGTTATGAGGCTTCAAAGTTGGACTATAAAATTGAAAATGTAAATGGTGAGGGGGGGATTTTTTTTTTGAAAACTGCTGATGTCATGCTCATGTAGTGATGAAATCAACAAACCAATCGATTAAATTTGATGAATGTTTAGCCATCATCGTCGTCATCGGTTCTTTGAGTCAAAAAGAATCTATGAATATTTGAAGGAATCTTTGTACATGATAGTTGTAGGGAATATTCAAAGGAATATTTGATGAACCTGAGCATAAAATTGATGGTCGAATATTCTTTAACCACTGGTTGGAATTCTTTTGTTGGATTTTTCAAAAAGAGTTGTCAGTTTTAAAGAGATTGTTGATTTTTTAATTGATTTGACTGCCGATTTTAAACTTTACGGTCGCTGGTGAATGTTGAATGCCGATTTTTATTAAAAAACTATTGTGTTTTGATTGTGGGGCTCTAACACATGTGGCAGAGCTATAGGGTACTATGACTGCAGTACTCTTATAGAGTACGTCTGTGAAATTTTTTTGCAGATTTTTTTCCTTTGTTTTTTATTTAAAAACTTTTACAATAGAATTTTCCTTGAAAAATTAATTGATGAAAAAAACAATTAATTTTTTTTTTCAAAAAATTGTACTTGATTAATAAAATATTTTTAGGAAAACTATACCATATGCAATTATGATGACCTGGGGTCCGTATGGCTCCTTGGGAATTTTTTTTTGCCTCATCAAACAATTGCTCCAAATTCAATGATTTGACAGTCGATGTTAGGGATTTTGGCCCTTTTGGATGCAATGGTAGGGTTGGATTTGACAAAAAATGCTCCAAAAATGAAACTACCTTTTGGATCTAGCAACCACTCTTCAACTTCAAACCCTCATGGATTTGGATTGATATGTTTGATTTGGACGAAACAGAAGGAAAAAATGGCTATCTCGAACCTCCTGAACTCAATGGTGAGCTCAAATTTGCACCAGCAAGCTCTGATTTGAACCTACAATAAAGAGAAAAAAAGAGGAACCCCCCATAATTTGGTATTTCTATCAATTTTTTTTGATTCTCCAGATCATCATACGATGCAAGAGAAGAGCATACTCAACTATTCAAGATTTACCAAGATCTCTTTAGAAAAAGGCTATCCAATGACACCCAGCCCACTCTAATACCATATTAGAATTGGATATGGAGATAACCACACAAGATCTTGAGGCCAAATGAAAAGCACAAGAGAGAGAATATCAATATGAAAAGAATAAACTGTATTCTTATTAATTATGATTCAATGTTGTTGTGTGTTGTGTAGTAGAGACCCATTGGTTATATAGCCAAGGTGAGATAATATTATGACAAGTGTCTTAATCATATGACATGAAACAACTTATCACAACTACCTAGTTTCACATGTGTTACAAGTCAAAAGATAAGATAATAACTAATGACAACTAACACCTTCTAGACAGATTCCTTCCTATGACCTAAGTAAACTTAACATGTAAATAAGTCCCCTAGTAATGAATTAAATAAGTACAAGAAATTATTTACACCATGTATCAAGACTGGTTCACCCTAGGGTGAATGGGTCCTAGTGTAGGGGTCCAAAATTTGATTTTGCAATCCTTAGATCTTGGATCTAAGCTTTTGATTTCTCTAGGTTTGACTGTTGAAAAGCCAAAAATAAAATTTGTAGATGAGTTTTTGTAGGTTGACAACAATGATGATAACTTTGACAACTTTGCAAAATTTCTCCTTTGATCAATCTTCAGTTCTTCTTCACTTATAAATTTGCACATACAAAGAGAGAAGAAAAATGTTTGTTTTTGGGTGAATGGGGGTTTTCCTTAGTTAAAACCCATGTTGGTAATTAAACCTTGATATTGAAATGATGATGAATGGAGGAAATTGATGAATGAAAAAACCCATCACAACTCACCAAACCCTTAATGGGTTCCCTTAGAGGATTGAAGTCTAACACATCTCTCTAAGGCTTGGATCTTGCATGAATTAGCTTGATTAATTACTTGATTTGATGCTTGAATTCTTGCTTGAATGCTTGGAACCTATTGTTTGAAAAATATGTCTCAACCTTGTAATTATATATGGTTTATTGTTGACAAGATGTATGCTAGTATGTGGCAACTATTCATGCAAATACTGTACACTCATAGCAAGATATGGGGTTTGAGGCAACACCCCAATTTTTTTTTTCATTGACACATCAAGGTTTTTCCCCATTGACATGTCAAGGTTTTTTCCCATTGACACATCAAGGTTTTTTCCTGCTAACACGTCAAGGTTTTTACATTAACACATTATAAGAGAAATGACCTTGTAAAACCCCAATTCTAGAAGGTTCCAAAAAGCTTATTATAAGCGGCTGGGATGTATGTAGACGGTGGTGTATTTTGAGAGTCTGATAGAGGTCGTGTTGTCTCTTGATCTCTAGTGGTGATATTCCTGTGAGAAGCTTGCTCTGCAAGTATATTATAATCTTTTTATTTTTGAATAATATATTGGGCACATTTTGGAGTGTGGGGTTTTTCTCCCGAAAGGGTTTACCCCACGTAAATCATTGTGTTGTGGTATGCATGATATTTGTGTTTATTTGTGTTTAAGTTTTTGTAATTGTTAAAGATATGTAAAGTTTTGACATTTTATCCTCTCAAGATTAGTGTAGGAAGTTGTTCCACTACCTTAGCTTCCTTACACCTACATCACAATGTTAACTCCAAAATATGATATGAACACACATGAAATTTGACATGATGATATGATCTTGATTTTTGTTGTAGATGACTAATAATGCTCTTGACAATTTAATATTTTCTCAATGTTTGATCCTTCAAAAGTATTCAATTTGAATTTGATAAAATAACTATATATTTATAGGTGTTTATCTAATTCCCAAAAATTAGATTCCACAAGATAACATTTGAAACTGGAATTTGAATCATTAAAAATGTTGCCAAAAACATATTAAAAATTGGGTCTTGGCACTTAAAGGGGACTCATTTTCCCTTAGATGAATGGTCCTAGGACCTAAGTCCAGGACACACAATTTCAAAGGTGTTTAAATTAATGTTGGAAATTGTTTAATATAAGTTTCCCTTTTAGAAAACAAGAATAATTTTAGGCTTTAGAATAAATAATTTAGGTAGTTAGAAGCTTAATTAAGTCCAATTAATTAAGGGAATGCAAACATAGTTTTGTTTTTCCCTCAGCACACATGCCCTGTTCAGAACGGGGACCCTCTTTTCTTTGACCTTGTTGGGCCGTTTTATCGTTGCCTCATTTTGCGTGCCCCCCATTTTGGTTTCCTAATGGTTAACATGCCTCCAAAGTCTCATCTTAAGTTGACTATTTTTCATCCCCTCCAATTTTTCCAAGTTTTGGTGCCTTGCAGAGTTTCCTTGGCAATCTACTTCTACCAACGGCCTTGGGGCCTGGCAGGCCTGCCTTGCTTGGTTTCCCTAGCCAGGTTTCCTCTGGGTGTTTGTCGTTCTAAATGGTGGAAGGCTTCTACCTTCCTAAGCCACAGGACCCGACTCCTTCTTTGCCGCCCTATTTAACTTGTGTTGAAATTCAATAACTTTTACCCCTGCTAGGCCCACCACTCCATACTTCCATCCCTAGAACTCCGTGGTATCCTCGCCATTTTTGATGGCCAAACTACGATGTCTTTTCACCTCCTAGGCCTCGGTCATCTAGCCGCTGTCTGAGTTTTTAACCCACCAACCCTCCTATCGTCTATACTAGAATTAAATGGGTGTATTAAATGCTAATTGGGGTATAAATATTTGGCTCAACCTATCATTTTCATCTATCAGGTTTTTCAGAGTTTAGAGCAGAGTTCGAGGAGTCTAGTGCCTTCGTCGCCCATCGCCCTTGTGCCCGCTGCCCTCTTTTGCCAATCCTTAGTGTATTTTACAACTTCTTTCACCGAACTTCCGAGGTTGGTTTTTCATCCGCTTTTCCATGTGGTTTTTTGTGATTTTGTGCTTAAAATGATGAATGAAATGGGCTAAAAATGCTTTAATTAGGTAAAAAACAACAACACCTAGAGAACCCATGAGTTCAAATTTTTGAAAAACCTTCAAAACATACTCAAAATTAAATCTAAAACTGGACCTCACCATTGCTGTTCTTCACACAAGGCATTCAAGCCCGAGTCTTCCCATTGCTGCAAAACTTAGCTAATAAATTGACCAAATGGCGAGATGCCCTACCGGGCCCACTACGTTGGACCTCTGTCAGTACATCGCCGTTAGGCTTAAATTTTTTAAAACTTTTGACCTCCATTTTGGTTTCCCGGGTCTGCTCCTACAGGACTCTGGGTCGCTTCCGCTGTTCCAAATGGCGGGGTGACCCCATCTTTCTGCCTCTCAGGTCCTGCCTTGCCTTTTGCCGTTCAGGGCTGAATACACAAATCATCTGACCAAACATGTCCCTGAGCTGTATTATGCGAAGTTTCATCCATGGATTTCCCTAACGTCTTTGCTATTTTAAAGGGCCATCTAGTGACGTCTCTCCATCTCCCAGGTCCTAACCCTCCATTTTCCGTGGAGACCAATTAGAAAGCAAACTTTGGTGTCATTTCCCTTGCCAAGCTCTGTCCATCGGGGGTTTGTCTCATCTTAGTCGGTGTAAAAGGGAAAAGCAAGTCCATCTTTCTGACCTCCGGGACCCACTGTCTAGATCACCGAAAATAAACTAAAGAGAAAATTGAGCAACCAAGCTCAATTCTAGGTTTGGTTCGTAGGGCCACTCTCACTGAATTTCTGCCCAATGACCGCCATTCTAAACGAAAAAACCTTGATAGCTTCCTACCCCTTCAAGCCTGAATCCTTTGAAGTTAAAAATTACATTGGCCATCTTTTGACCTCCGGGGTCCCGAACCTCAGAATTCTGACCCTAGGATTCCGTTTCCTTCTGGCGGTTCTAAACAGCGAAACCCTGATCGATTTCCACCCTTATACCTCCGGGTGGCCCCCAAAAGTGATTCAAATGACCTTCACTTTGAAAATCAATCTCAAACCACATGCTCAAATTCAACCTTCTCTTGCATGAGCCTTTCAAACCATCAAAATATGAAGTCGGGAGAAATCACATGGATTGCCCTACCCTGTTCCCCCTTCAAAACAACATTTCCACTAGGGAAGTCCTACCCTCCTAGCCCAGTTTGTACAAAATACCTCCAAAAAATTATTAATGACATTTGGAAGTAAAAGTTTTATTTCATGAATGATATATTGTCTAATTGGATTTCGTCAACCATATTTCAACTAATGTTCATGCTTTTGTGATCAGTTATGCTCATTAGGCCCTTGTTTGTAAGATATATGGAATTGGGTGCAGGACCCTTGGGGGTAATTGCAAAAAAGACAAAGGGAAAAAGGTAGGCAAGGCTCCTCCTAGAAAGGAGGATAAAGACCAAATGAAGTACCAGTTCCAGGGGGAGCCTTTACATTAGAAGATTATCACAGATTGGAAAGAAATTATAGATACCACTATCGGCCACATCGATATTGATGAGTTCAAGCAAAGGGTCAAAATACACCCTAAGACTAACAATGCCAGACTAATCAGGCAAAGTGGAATTGCTAAAGCTGCAGGTTTCCCTCCATCCCTCATAGCCCCCGAATTGGTCATGGCTTTTTAGCAAGCATATCAGCCACAGACACAAATAATTGTTGACAGAGATGGAAACATCCTTGCTGATATGTTAGGCGAGGCGATTACGAAGACTTTTCACATCCCCACCTTTGGGGAGATAGAGATTCCCACCATAGAGGAGTGTAAAGCAATGTTGAATGAGGACCTAATGGGCTGCAAGAAGCTAATAAATTAGTACTGGCTCAAAGAAAAATGGGGCAACACTACAAAGGTTCCTCAAGAGCTCTTCCAAAGCGGCTTCCAATATGAGGACTACCATGACTTGGTCACCATGTTGAGTAGGGTGATGGGCCTCCCAACTACTGCATATTTTCAGGAATGGATGGTGTATTTTATAGAGCATATCCTCTGTGGGGATGACTATGTCACCACAAAAGCTTTGTTCTACTGGGGAGGCATAATAAATGATTGCTTTCATTAGTAGTTCATGAATGAAAGAAAGACCTCCAAGTTCCACATGAACTCCTATCTAGTGTACTCACTAGACGAGTAGAGGCAGTATAGTGGATTGTTTGTGGCACCTAATGAGGAGCCAGGTTGTGCACTGAAAGTCTATGATAGATATCCCCAGTTCCAATTCAGGAACTTCAAGGAGTATTGCAGGGTGAATGACGCCTTCATCGACCACATCATTAGATTGCTTGGAGGGGATTTTGAAAGGAGAGTCTTTCACAGTGTTTTGGAATTCTTGAAACAATACACCTTCCTATTCATTTAGTACCCCAGGTTCACCTATATTTGTGCTCAAGGTTTCACAAAGAGGTCGAATAAGCTGCTCTGGTAACCCAATGACCGGATCATACTATTAGAACTCTCCTAGCAATTGCACCATGTGCATTTAGTCCTCGGCAGTAGACACTTGGTAAGGATCCCTTATCCCTTAGCTTTTGGCCAAGGGATGTACAAATTGTAGACCTCCCAGTGTGCTGGGAATTCTGAAAAGGAATTGGTAGAATATAACTTTCGCCTACATACTGCTCATCCACAGATGGACCCATATGGGAATGTAAGGAAGGAACTAAGACAAAGGTATGCCCATTTGCATCAAGTCAAAGATTTCTGGGAAAATTTCCAAGATGAAAAGGAGGTGCGCACAAGGCATTACACGCGAATGACTACGTACTTCGTAGAAAAAGTACAATTGTTTCCTGCATCAGATCAAGTCTAAGAAGATGAAAGCACCGTCATGGACCCCAGGTACAACACAGTCGCTAACTTGTCACTGCCAGGAATAGATTGGGATGAGCAGGAGGTTGATGACCTCGATATTATAACCCATCCAATCATGGCTCATACCAAAGAATGGGTTAATGGACAAGTAGCCTGATTGAAGCAACACGGGGTTGTTCTGACATATGAGGGACTCAAGAGTGAGCCTAGTTCTATGGAAGATGTTGCTACGACAACTTCAACAGGAGGAACATCCAAATCTCCTTTGATCACAAGATCAAAGAAGAGGAAAAGGATTGAAGTGGAGTAGTTGCCAGATCCAAAGGTTTATTCTAGGAAAGATTCAGGAGGTTCACCCTCTAAGAGGCCCAAAAAGACAAGAAGCGTCAAGGGGCAGCCAAAAATTCAAGAGGATCCCCTTCAAGAGGGTGAGGAAGGGAAAAATTATTAGCCAAAACCTCCTCCAAATCTCACTATTTTTTTTGCCCTTCCATCTGTTTCCCAGGCCATGGTTGCCACATCCCCACCTACGGTGGACATCTTGGTCTATCTTGCTTCCTCTCCGCCCGCTAGGCCTATAATAATGGTTGACTCCTCCTCTACTGTAACTTCTCCACTTTCCTCCACCTCCATGTTTCCCACTACATCACTCCCACTGGCAATAGTGACAGTATCAATGCCCATACTCACATTGCCAGAGGCTTTCTTGAGGCATATGCAGAATGTCCCCTCTGAGATTTCCAAAATATTTTTTGATCCCACCATCCAAGCTGCCTTAGCATAGGTCCTCGCCAGTGCTTTTCCCTCGCAACCTCTAATGGGACCACAAAAAATGGAGGCCCCAATGCTAATCTCCGAGGAATGGGCAAAGTAGGAGATGGAAGCTTTAGAATCAACGGAGGAAGAAGACGATGAGTACCACAAACACCAAGAGTATGAACACCAGAAAATTGTCAGGGTGGTCTATGAAGAAGAAGAAACATGGTCTTCCAAAAGTGGAGATGAAGAGGAAGGTGTAGGTGGTAAAACTATTGTACAAACCTTCAATGATGATTTCAAGGAGGAAATGGCCCGAAAATGAGGGACGATGAAGAAGAGGCTGAAAGGTCACCTCCTGGAGAAGGAAGGCAAGAAGATGACAAGGCAATAAAAAATGTAGAACTCCCTACAGGGGAACATCAGGAGAATGTATCACCTCCTTATAGAGAAGAATACAATGTAGAAGAATAAAAACTTGAGGGTGAGGTTCCAAACAACAAAAGTCTTGAAATTGAGCAACCTGAGGAGCATGTGCATAAGGATGAACAAGATGAAGAAAAGAAAGGGAAGGAAACAAAGAAAGAAGAAAGTCCCCGAGAGTGATTGCCTACTAAGCCTCCCATCAAATTCCTTGTGTTCATCCAAGAATCTGATGAGGAAGAAGGAGACAACACTAAAATGGAAGAAAGGGCTCCTGTAGGTAAACAAATAGAGATCCAAATGAAGGAAGGTGAAGGTGATTGTGAATCACTCGAGGGAAAATCCACTATGCCTGAATGGTTGGAGAGGCAACTTGAAAAGAAAACTCCTGCCCCAAAGGATCCAAGAGCAAGATTGGAGGCTATCTTAGCTCAAGCGTAGATCACAACCAGGAAAGAGAAGAAGCCCAAAACCAGATCCAAGGTAATGATGGACACTTCTGAATCCTGAACTATGCAAGTAGCAACACCGGTGGTGGGAAAGGAAGAGGTAAGCTATAATATCTCCACCATTGACTTGGGAACAACTACTAGAGAAGAAGGTGGAGCACCTCAAGGAATCTATTGCCACAATAGTGCATTTGATACAACAGGATAAATTTTACAAGGATGAGCTTAAAGCACAGGTAGTTGATCTGATGACATACATTCAACAATGGTCCTTAATAGAAGAAATTCCTACCACATCCGCTGCTCCGCCCCAACTACTGTCCAAGGAAAAAATTAATAAGCTAGAAAAGAGAAAAAATTTGGACAAAACCATAGAAAGCTGGTTCTGACAGGTTCTATAAGTCAGAAATATGGGTATCAGCTAGGCTATTCAAACAACTAACAAGTTCTTGGACTTGTAGCAATCTATGGAAAGCACGAAGAAACTTTTCATTGACTTCCCTATGACGTATGAATCCACCTATCCAAAGATCGAGGCTATACTCAAGTTGCCAAGCGGCACATGGGAAAAGGAGCTCGTGCTCAAAAGGGACGATCACTGGTTGATGGATGTATGGAGTCAAGACTTTGAGAACATAAAAGAAAGGTTGGAGCAAGTGATTGAAAAAGTAGATCCGGATATTGAGTGGGTCAAAGAGGTTAGGGTGGATTGCATCCAATACTTGAATTTAATGACTTACTATGAGATGCCCGTCTTATAAATGGACCTAGATAAAGTTAGACCCCATTTCCAGACAAAGATGGAGGACGAGATGTCAGATGAAATAACCACTGATTTCATGAGTTTTTTCGCCCGAGCCTTTGCCCAATCAGATTTGTTCTGGGACCATACTACCAAGTATGATGAAGACTGGAAAAGGCTTGAGGACAACTCCAAGGATTAGTGGAGTTGTCAAGTATTACAGTCTGAGGTCATAGAGGTCGACAAACTCCAACTGGTAATTTTGAAGTTCATGAAGTATGTAGCTTTGAAGAAGTAGGAAGGTGACCCTATTATTAGTGAAGAGATTCTAAAGGAATAGCTACAAAAAAAGGGCAATCATCAACAAGACAAAAGGCTACAGTGCTGTCACTAGAGGACAAAATAGGGATGAGGAAAAAGTTGTATTTTAAATTGTAATATATTGGGGGGTAGGTAGAACTCTAATTTGTAGTGAATCTTGGCCACACAATGAGATTAAATCTTGGCCATTCATTCTACTTTTTGGACACAATAAATTGGGGGAGGTTTCCTCTCATTTAGAGAGAGTTGAGTTGTTGTAAAGACATGCTGCAGAAATTTCTAATGAAAATACATTGAATTGGTGCATTTTATAAGTTCTTCACATGTTTCATGATTCAATCTCCCATTATTAGATGATTTATTTAGATTTACACTACTGTTTTAGTTAGTTTTAAATTGCTTAGATAGATTTTGGTAATGCTGTTCCATGATTGTAGAAGTTTCTGTTGTGTTGATTCCTTCAAGTCCATACTTTTTTCCATTTGCTACTGGTAAATGGTCTTGTAAAGTTAGTCTGGGATGAAACTTGAAGCTGCTTTTTTTAAATTTTTTATCTTTATTCATGCATGTAAATGGTGGGTGAATGATAAAATATCTGTAGACCTTTGAAGATAGCACATATTTCATGATACTATAGGTTTTTTGGTTAAGTGGAATCCTTTTTGAAGGAAATTGTCCATAGCCGAACCTCCATGATCACTATTCATTGTTAGTTGCAAATCTAGGAATCTTCTCTCTTCCCTGCTCTCTTTTCCTTTTTTTTTAGAAACAACCTATGCTAAGGTTCATTGCACATTGTAAAGCCAAAACTTAAGGAAAACATTGAAGTTTTAGATTGTTGTTAGAACTTACAAGAAAGTGCACCTTAACTCCCATCTTAGAAACTTTAGATTTTAAGATCCACCTTACATCCAACTATGTAAGTTTTCCCTGTGATTACCAGAAAAATCACATCAAACATCAACTAAGGAGTTCCATGCAAGTCGTGACCTGACACTCGAGAGTCCTTGTGGTGATTTTCAACAACTTGTTGTTGGAAGTATCCTTTCAAGAGAGGTAGTGCATCTAAACACTGTCTTTGTTGAGAAAGTGTGCAAAACACCCATCAATAGAATTGATGCTAGAAGGAGGGCCTTGTGAAGCTGGATCAAATTGGATCATTCTCCCTTGAAATATTTTAGAGAGTTCTATGATCGAAAACAAACAAGGGAGAATTTCAAGAGTTGCAGCCCCCCACCAGGGGAAAACGAACTAAGGGAGGAGACTCTGTTTCTTCCTCTCCCTCTGCCCCATCCACTTCCCTTGCACCCAGCCAAATCAAGTTGCTTTTCCACCTATTATCTCTAGTAGCTAGGGAGTTGCCTCTCTCCCGACCCTTCAAATTCAAGGCACAAGTCCAAACAACCGCAACCCAAGTATAGCCCCAGGCTCCTATCTTTTAGCAAGTGCAGCCCCAGATTGCTGTCCCACAACAATAGTTACTACCTCCAACTCTCATCATGGCTTGGTTGGCACAAAATACTTCACCGTTGCACTTCATTTCTTACCATGACATACCCAAGAATCCAAAGGGGTTTTGTTCAAAGTTCATTCCTCGCAACCCACAAAGGACGATGGAGGAACACATCAAGATATTTGAAATGACAATTACATATATGCAGATTGGTCATGAAGATGTCACATGCCACTTTTTTCTGTACTCGTTGGGCGAGGAGGATTTTTATTGGTACATCAATTTGTTGAGAGGGTCCATTACCTCATGAATAATGCGTTCCTACTAAAGTATAAGGTTCCCATTAGTCCTTCAGAATTATATCGATAGTTTATGTCCATCCATAGGGAAATTAATGAACCTATTGGCTCTTTGAATGATCGCTTCTATCATGCCTTCATGAAGCTTCAGGATCTATACATACACAATGATGCTATAGACCTCCCTGTCTACTATGCAACATTAGATAATCTCATGTCGACATTCATAAAAAGGATGCACCTACAACTCACCTCGCTAGTGACTACTTATGCAAAGGATGTTGTTGCCAGTGCGGACTTGGGACAAAATATCTCTGGTCCACTATCTTCTTTAGGACTGGTAGCTCACCTAATGTAGGTTCAAGGGCTTAATCAAGCATTTTATCATTAGACCTCTCTTATGAACCAGGTTCCTCAACTGCCCATCATCTCGCACCTGAGAAAACCAATGAATTATGCACCTCTCATGCCGTCTTATTTGCAACCTCAAAAATAACAAAGCTATCCTTAGCCTCCCCAAAAACAATAGGCATAATCTCAACAATCACAAGTACCATTATACCTGTTGGGACCAAAATTCCCTCCAGCACATCAGAACCAGCTGGCAGCCCTGCCTGTCTTCCTCCAAAATCAAGTGTCGCAAACGAGCACTGCTGAGAAAGAGAAATTGAAAGAGTTGATATAAATGATCAAGAAAATTTCTATGGAGATAATGCACTTAAAGAATCATAATAATCAGTTGCAGGCATCTCAACATAGCCTCTAGGCCAATCTTCATCAGGAAAATTGAGACAATAGGGATGGTAAGGACAACCAAGAAGCGAGCACCTCTTCTGGGCAAAATTACGATAAAGGTCAGAATTCAAATCAAACCTTCAAGAGGAGACATTCTTAGAGGTAGAATCACACATGGAATACAAGGCCCAATAATGAAGGTGTCCCTACTCCTCTTGATTAGCCTGCTAGCAATGAAAAGAAGACTAGTGGAGTGTATCTTGCCAAGTTAGCCTTGTTTGGATGGTGCCAGATTCATAAGACCAATAGACACTCTGAGTTGGATTGTCTTGAATTCCAAATAGCCACTGAAATCTTCCAAGTGGAGGTCCAAAATGCTGTTGATAGTTTCAGTTGTAGAGAAATCATCCCATATGAACCTTATGACTCCTCCTACCTTGTGGTCAACCAAGCACCATTTCTGCGGAGTGACAACAACTAGCCCAAGGTCAATCCCACCCCAGTTAAGAGTGAAGAAGTGCAAGAAGTAAGTAATGAACAAACCTTGGCTCAAATTTTTGATTTAGTAGATAATGGTCCACTAGATGAGGAAGAAATGCAGATAGATGAAGTTCACATGTTCCACCAAAGAGAAACTCCCTACTTCCTTAGGAATAGGCAGGCAGGTGGACCCTTCACAACTTCTACCCCACCAAACAATTTTACTACCCCATCTGACCCTAATGCCAACAACAACCCTAGGCTTCCCCATGTACCCACTTAGTATCTCAATAGGGATAGGCCACAAAATCAGTCACAAAACCAACTGCAAGGCTAATCCAAAAACCAGTCAAGTCAAATGAAATCCCAACCTTCTAGCTCTTCCATAGGCCAAGCCTTTGACTTTGAGATCAAACAAATGGGTGAATATGTGGCAAAAGAGTTCAAGAAAGTAAAAATTAGTTTATCTACCTTTAAACTACTCAAAATCCCTATTGTAAGGCATGCTTTCTTTAGGGTACTTAATGGGATCCCATCCTCTAAAACAACACAAGAGGTTTCAGCTAAAAAGAGTCACCTTTGAAGAACCCAGGTAGGAATCCGTGATTCAGGATACTACAGGGAAAGGGAAGGACATTCCCTCAAATCAATTTGTAGGTAAACAACTAGAAAAGGAACCAAATTAGAACAAAAAACATATTTCCAAGGATCAACCATCTAGACAGACTAGGGATAAAACTGGCGATAAGAACAAGGTTCAAGTAGCTCAGATAGATACGTCTATGGGCCTCTTCCAAGGAAAATTTGAAACTCCCCCTTTCCTTATCACCATTCGGATATTCAAGAATAATTTGCACAACTTCCTGCTCGATTCAGGAGCATCTGCTAATGTTATGTCCCTAACAGTGTGTAGGGCTCTTGGGATTACTCCCACACCCTCAAGAAGGAAAGTGACCCAGCTGGACAAAGTAGAGATCAACATCGTGGGAGAAATGAATCGGATCCCAATGCAGATTTCTCTAGACCCAAGGATACAACAAGTCATTGATATTCAAGTGGCTGAAATTCCTGATGCATATGGGAACATCTTGGGAAAAGACTTCACTAGAACGTTGAATGGATATGCTACTACGGACCATTCTAACATGTGGCTGCCATGGAAAGGGTTTCCAAATAAAATATGTATAGACTGTGAGCCTCGTATGAAGTACATGATTACATAGTACAACAACCTAAATGAGGTGTTGTTTGTTGAGACAAAATTAGGAAATTAATGTCCCTTTTCCTACCAAGAAGAATTCGAACCCCAAGAAGAGTGTGTTGCTGAAGTACTCTTGGTGCCATGTAACCCTCCAGATGACTTCACTCAAATGCCTCAGAGTATGGAGATACCCATAGAATCAGATAATAAATCCGATGAAGATGAAAACTTGGGATTGCTCGATGGTTTCCAAAAATTCATGGAAAAGTGCGCAAAGGATCAACTTAGTTTGGATGCCCAAATGGACTTACAAGATCTCTTGCTTCCAAATTGGTGTAGAATTCACAATGCCACCCACTTCGAGTTTGATTACTGCTTGTGCCAAACAAAGGTAGAGCATGTCAAAGAATCAACTGTTCCTCAGAAGGAAACACCAAAAGAAGTGCTAGTAGAGCTACTGATTGTTAAACACACCGAGATGAAACTATCTTCGAAGGTCACGAAGGTAGCCACCTAGTCAAAAAGAAATGAGAGCCTAGTTGGGCCTGGAGTCAAAGAGATTTCCATGTTTTGGATGATTTAATTTGATGGATCTAAATCAAAACAAGAAGTTGGTGCCAGGTTCAAACTCATCAGTCCAATGGGTAAGACCTTTCTTGCGGCCCATAGGTTGTAGTTTTATTGCACCAATAATGTAGTAGAATATGAGGCGTTATTCCATGGTCTTCTTATGGCCTTAAAGAAAAATGTCAAAGTGCTGCAAGGTTTTGAGGATTCCGAACTTGTAGTCAAGCAAGTTGGAAAATTGTATTCCTACCATGATAGAAGACTTGCAAACTATAGGCATAGGGTTTGGGACCTCTTGGAAGGTTTAGATGCATTTAATATACAATTGATCCCTCATTCTCAGAATCATACAACCGATGCTTTGGCTTAGGAAACCAACACTTTGCAACTCCTCTCCTTGTCTAGACTTAAGAAGTTTACCGTTGAGTTGACTTCCAAACTGTCTGTCCCAGATAATGTCACTAATTTTCAAGTCTTCAATGATGATAAGAACATCCTTGAATTCATCATGAGTTTCGATGTATTTTCCACCCAAATAATTGATGAAGTTGATCTGGAAGAGGCCGAATTGGACATAGAAGGAGTTATCAACCTCAAAACCAACATGATTCCTAGAGGCATGGTTTAGCTCGAACACATATTCGACTTGGACCAGATCAGAGATGAGGATCGACAAACAAAGAAGGAAGCCATAAATAACTAGTGCCATGATGCGCACAACCTCGGGACTACTGAGGAGATCAAAAATGTTTTTATTGGCAAAGTGTGCATGCTCGAGGAAAAGAAGGGAATCATCAATGCTTTGTGGAGGTATCACGATGTGGTGGAATGGAGCTATGAGGATCTAAAGACTTATGACACCTCCATCATCATGCACACCATCCCTATCAAAATAGAAGCGAGGCCATTTCGCGAATGACAACATCCTATTAATGCCTTATTAGAGCCCATCATTTACAAAGAGGTACATAAGCTGCTTTCGGCTAGGATTATCTTCCCAGTTAGGCATTCCACATGGGTGGCCAACTTGGTCCTGGTTAGAAAGAAGAATGGGGAAATCAGATTGTGTGTGGAATTCCACAATTTGAATAGAGCTTCAGAGAAGGACAACTATCTGGTACCTTCATTAGACGAGGTGCTGCAAATCGTCAATGGCTCCCAAATGATGTATTTCCTTGATGGGCACTTCAGATACAACCAGGTCATGGTACAATATGGAGATTGCAATAAGACAACGTTCACCACTAAGTGGGGGACCTTTGCTTACAGGAGAATGCCCTTTGGGCTCATCAACTCTGGAACCACTTTCCAACGTGCCATGGATATTTCCTTCAAAGATCTGATTGGGAAGTGCATAATCATGTACATGGATGATTTAATTGTGTTCTCTAAAAGGTGGAGTGATCATGTCTCTGATTTATGCAAGGTGTTTTAGAGGTGTAGGGAGTTTGGAGTTTCCCTTAACCCAAAGAAGTGCATTTTTGACGTAATTGAAGGTAGATTGCTTGGACATATTATTTTAGAGTAAGGAATCTCTATAGACCCTAAATGTATCCAATCTTTGCTGAAGATCCCACCACCAGGAAGAAAGAAAGAATTAAAATCCTTCTTCAGAAAGATCAAATTTGTCAGGAAATTCATCATGGGTTTTGCTAAGATTGTTAAACTGCTCAATGGTATGTTAAAACAGGATGCAAAATTTGAGTGGGCTCCCGAAGCCAATTTTTTTTTTAAAGAAATCAAACAGGCCCTTGTTGAGGCACCTATTCTCGTTAGCCCAAACTATTTGAAGCCGTTCTACATCTATTCATTTGCTTTAGAGAATTCTTGTGCCAACATTCTGACTCAGAAAGATGAAGAGGGGAATGAGCACCTGATCACCTTCATGACTGATCCTTTGAAAGATGCTAAATTACACTACCACAACATAGAAAAACAAGCATATGCGCTCATTAGGGGAGTGAAGAAATTTAAGCATTATATCTTGTGCAATAAAGTGTTCGCCATTGTCGCCGACCCAGCAGTGAAAACACTGCTCATACAAAATGAGTTAGGCAAATAGAGAGCTAGGTGGGTGACATTTCTCCAGGAATATGATATAGAAATCCAACCAGTGTGATTGGTGAGAGGACAAGCACTTACCCAAACAATTGTTGAAGCAATAGCAAAAGCAGGACCCAAACTCACAGTGCAATAATACCAGCTCAAGGATGTTTCTCCAGGAGAATGGTATGAATACGTCGTCTATTATTTTCTAAACCAAAGGTGTCCACCTCACGTACAAGGAGTCCAAAAATGTGCTCTTAGGCTAAAAAGTATTAGTTACATCCTACAAGGGTCCATTTTATACAAGAAAAATCATGAAGACATCTACTTGAGATGCCTTGGCAAGGAAGAAGTAGATCGAGTCTTGAAGGAGTTTCATGACAAATTTGGCACTGGTTATGGATCCGGGCCTTCCATTGCACATCAGGTACTAAGAGTAGGGTATTATTGGCCAACAGTCTTCAAGGATGCTTATTTTCATATTCGCTCATGTCACACATGTTAGACCGTTGCCACCAAGGAGAAGAATGCTGCTATCCCATTGTAGCCTGTGTTGGAGGTGAGGCCGTTTGCGCAATGGGGTCTTGATTTCATTGGTATGGTAAGCTCTCCATCATCTTAGGTACATTCTTACCACTATTGATTACTACATTAGATGGACAAAAAAAATTGTATGTAAGTAGTGCACAACTGAGGTAGTCCCAATTTTTTTTTTAAAGTTTCATTTTAAATTGCTTTGGTTGTCCTTATGCATTGGTGTGTGATAATGGACCTACATTTGCCTCATTAAAATTTTCTAGTTGGGCCTTTGACTATGGGATTTCCCTTAAATTTTCATCTAATTACTATCCTTAAGATAATGGATTTGCTGAATCCACAAACAAGAACCTGATCACCGTAATCAAGAAATTGCTCGATAGGAATCCCAAGAATTGGCATACCCAGCTCCAATTCGTCCTTTGGGAAGATCACAGTCACCTTAAGGTTTCCCTTGGTGATTCCCCATTCCATCTTGTTTACGACTTAGAGCTCATATTTCCTATCCACCTGAAGATTCCCACTCTCCAGTTTATCAATGACGTTTACGAAGGGAGGGGATTATAGGGAAGCTTGGTTAGCTAACCTCTTGCATTTATAAGAAGTACAAGATCGTGCAATAGAAATTTTTTCGAAAAATCAGGGCATGGTTAAGAGATGGTTCAACCGCCGAGCCAAGATCAAGGCCTTTAGAATTACAGATTTAGTCTTGTATTGGGACAAGGCCCATGAAAAGAAAGGGGGACACAATAAATTCGACAAGCTTTGGCTTGGCCCCTTTCAAATATCTGAAATTTTGGGAGACAATGCTTTCTGCCTAAAGATCTTAACTAGTGAATATGTCCCGTTGCCAGTCAACGGGCAGTAGCTAAAGCATTAATTCCAAGCCTAAGCTCCATCGAACTCTTCCTTGTAAATATTTGTGTATAGGTTGGGGTAGATTGCCTTTTTGGTTTGCTTGTGGTTGCCTTTCCATCCTGCTCCATTTTTCTTTTTCTCGGTTGTTTTGTTTCAAAGAGGGTGTTCTTTGTTCTATTGTGGTGGTTGTGCTCATTTGATGAATGACTCGCTTTACTGACCGTTCTTAGTGTTCTTTAGCTAAACATTTATTCTCGACTATTGGTCCCTAAAAGCTACCTAGGAAGGGTTTCCTCATTTGAACTCTGTCTTAGAACTTGACCCTTGGTTGGACCTTTTTACGAACATCTCAGGTCTTACACAAAACACATGTTATTATTTCTAAAGGACTATACAATGGCTTCTATGATATCTTAGGAAGTGAAAAATCTTAAGTTTTCTCCAGTGACCATTGTGGTTCCCAAACCCATTATAGGCTTCAGTGCTTACATGGTTGAGCAAACGATAAGTGAAAGAAAGGGAACATTGAAAGAAATACCAAGACAAAGAAGAGGATACAAATTTTAAGATTAAGCGACCATATGGGTGTGCAGGTAACTCTATTGGGGCTATGGACGCCTGATCGACAGTAGAGAAATATCCGTGGGATCATAGAGACAACTCCATCAGGGCTATGGATGCCTGACTAGTAGCGGGGAAATGTCCAGGTTACTTTTGGTGTCAGACAGTTTATATAGCTTGCTCGGTTGGATTAGCAATCGCTTGTCATAGTTTCCGCGAAAGGGAATGAATTCACTACACACACTTCTGAGATGTCTTGTAGACTGACCCAACTAAGGACCCTATTCTCCTAGTTCACTCTTGGACATTTTCCCCTAGTCTATGAAACTAGAGATTCTGGGTCCTAAATGAATACTTATCCTTAGAACGCTCGGGAGCATTCCCCGACGGAGTCACATTTGTTGTGCCCTTAACACACACACCCCATTCAGAATGGGGACCCTCTTTTCTTTCACCTTGTCGAGATGTTTTGTACCTGCCTCATTTTGTGTACCCCTTGTTTTGGTGTCCTAATAGTTAACGTGCCTCCAAAGTCTCATCTTAAGTTGACTATTTTTCATCCCCTCCAATTTTTCCAAGTTCTGGTGTGTTGCGGAATTTCCTTGGCAGTCTACTTTTGCTAGCGGCCTTGGGGCCTGGTGGGCCTGCCTCATTGGGTTTCCTTAGCCGAGTTTCCTCTAGGTGTTTCTCATTCTGAATGGAAGAAGGCTTCCTCCTTCGTGAGCCCTAGGACCCCGCTCCTTCTTTGCCGCCCTGTTTAACTTGTGTTGAAATTCGACTGCTTTTACCCCTGTCGGGCTCGCCACTCTAGACTTCCATCCCTAAAACTTTGTGGTATCCTCACCATTTTTGACAGCCAAACTGTGGCATCTTTTCGCCTCCCAGGCCCCATTCATCCCCCCACCGTATGAGTTTTAAACCCACCAACCCTCTTGTTGTCCATACAGGCATTAAATGGGTGTATTAAATGCTAATTGGGGTATAAATATCTGGCTCGACCTATCATTTTCATTTGTCAGGTTTGCTAGAGGATTTCAGAGCAGAGTTCGAGGAGTCTAGTGCCTTTGTCGCCTACCACCCTCGCGCCCGCTGCCCTCAATTGCCGATCCTTAGTGGATTTTTCAACTTCTTTCACTGGAATTCCAAGGTTGGTTTTCCATTCGCTTTGCTGTGTGTTTTTTTGTGATTTTGCGCTTAAAATGATGAATGCAATGGGTTAAAATTTTTTTAATTAGATAAAAAACAATAGCACCTAAAGAACCCATGAGTTCAAATTTTTGAAAAACCTTCAAAACATCCTCAAAATTAAGTCCAAAATTGGGCCTTGTCGTTGTTGTTCTTCGCATAGACAATTCATGCCCTTCGGGCTTGAGTCTTCCCATTGCCACAAAACTTAGCTAATAAACTGACCAAATGGCGGGATGCCCTATCAGGCCCACTACCTCAGAAACCCATCAACACATTGCTGTTGGGCTTAAAATTTTAAAAAATTTTGACCTTCATTTTGGCTCCTCGGGCCTGCTCTCATGGGAATTCATCCCCAAGACTTTGCGTCACTTCCGCCATTCCAAATGGCAGGGCGACCTCCTCTTTCTGCCTCTTAGGGCCCACCTTGCCTTTTGTCATTTGGGGTTGAATACACAAATCATTTGACTAAACATGTCCTTGGGCCCCATTACATGGAGTTCCGTTCATGGATTTCCCTAACATCTTTGCCATTTCAAATGGATGTCTAGTGACGTCTCTTTGTGTCACGGGTCCTGACCCTCCATTTTCTGTAGAGACCAATTAGAAAGCAAACTTTGGTGTCATTTCCCTTGTCGGGCTTCATCCATTGGGGCTCTGTCTCGTCTCAGTCGGTGCAAAAGGGAAAAGCAGGTCCATCTTTCTGACCTCTAGGACTCGCTATCTAGATCACCAAAAAGAAACTGAAGAGAAAACCAAGTGGCCAATCTCAATGCCGGGTTTGGTCTGCCAGATCGTTCCCACCGAATTTCCAGCCAATGAACACCATTCTAAATGGCGAAACCCTGATGGATTTCCGCCCCTTCAAGCCCAAATCCTTTAAAGTTTAAAATTACATTTTCCATCCTTTGACCTCTCAGGTCCCGAACCTCAGAATTCCAACCTTGGGATTCCGTTTCCTTCTGGCCATTCCAAACAACGAAATCTTGACGGCTTTCTGCCCTTGTACCTCTGGTGCCCCCCAAAAGTGATTCAAATGACATTCAATTTGAAAACCAATCTCGACCCACATGCTCAAATTTAGCCTTCTCCTGCATGAGCCTTTCAAAGCATCAAAATTTGAAGTAGGGAGAAATCACCTAGATTTCCCTACCCTATTCGCCCCTCAAAAAAACATTTCTTCCTGGGAAGTCTGACCCTCTCGGCTCAATTTGTCTAAAATCCCTCCAAAAAATTACTAACGACATCTGGAAGTAAAATTTTGATTTCATGAATGATATATTATCTAATTGGATTTCGTCCACTGGATTTCAACTAATTTTCATGCTTTTGTGATTGGTTGTTCTCATTATGCCCTTGTTTGTAGGATATATGGAATCGGGTGCAGGACCCTCGGAGGCAACTACAGAAAAAGACAAAGGGAAAAATGCAGGCAAGGATCCTCGTGGAAACGAGGATAAAGACCAAATGAAGTACTAGTTCCAGGTGGTGCCTTTGGCATTCAAAGATTATCACAGACTAGAAAGAAATTATAGATACCAATATCGACCATGTCGATATTAACGAGTTCAAGCAAAGGGTCAGAATCCACCCTCAGACCGACAATACTACACTAATAAGGAAAAGTGGAATTGCTAAAGCTACAGGCTTCCTTGCATCCCTCATAACCCCCAAATTGGTCATGGCTTGCTAGAAAGCATATCAACCACAAACACAAACAATTGTTGACAGAGATGGAAACATCCTTGCTAACATGTTAGGTGAGGTGATTACGAAGACTTTTCACATCCCCACCTTTGGGGAGATGGAGATGCCCACCATAGTGGAGTGTAAAGCAACATGGGATGAGGACCCGATGGGCTGCAAGAAGCTAATGAATCAACACTTGCTCAAAGAAAAAAGGGGCAACGCTACAAAGGTTCCTCAAGAGCTCTTCTGCAATGACTTCCACGAGGACTACCATGACTTGGTCACCATGTTGAGCAGGGTGATGGGCCTCCCAACTGCTGCATATTTTCAAGAGTGGATGGTGTAATTCATAGAGTAGATCCTCTGTGGGGATGAAGATGTCACCACAAAAGCTTCATTCTACTGGGGAGGCATAATAAGCGACTGCTTTCATGAGCAGTTGATGAATGTAAAGAAGACCTCCAAGTTCCACATGACCTCCTATCTGTGTACTCACTGGCCGAGTGGAGGAAATAGAGTGGATTGTTTGTGGCACTTGATGAGGAAACAAGTTGTGCACTGAAGGTCTATGATAAATATCCCCAGCTCTAGTTCAGGAACTTCAAGGAGTGTTGTAGGGTGAACAATGCCTTCATCGACCACATCATCAGATTGCTTGGAGGGGATTTTGAAGGGAGGGTCTCTCACAGTGGGGCGTTCTTGAAACAATACACCTTTCTATTCATTTAGTACCTCAAGTTCACCTATATTCATGCCCAAGGTTTCACAGAGAGGCTGAATAAGCTGCCCCGGTACCCCAATGTCTGGATCATACTGTTAAAACTCTCCCAATAGTTTTAGCATGTGCATTCAGTCCTTGGTAGTAGACACTTGGTGGGGATCCTTTATCCCTTAGCTTTCGGCTAGGGGATGTAAAAATTGTAGACCTCCTAGTGTGCTGGGAATTTTGAAAAGGAATTGGTAGAATATAACTTTCGCCTACATACTGCTCGCCCACGAATGGACCCATATGGGCATGTAAGGAAGGAACTAGGACAAGGGTACACCCATTTACATCACGTCAAAGATTTCTCGATGGATTGCCAAGGTGAAAAGGAGGTGCGCACAAGGAATTACATGTGAATGACTGCGTACTTAGTAAAAAGAGTACAATTGTTTCCTGTACCGGATCAAGTTGAATAAGATGAAAGAACCATCATGGACCCCAGGTACAATGTAGTCACTAGCTTGTCGCTTCTAGTAATAGATTGGGATGAGCAGGAGGTCGATGACCTCGATATTATAACTTGGCCAATCGTGGATCATACCAAAGAATGGGTTAATGGACAAGTAGCCTGATTGAAGCAACAAGGGGTTGTCTTGACATATGGGGGACTCAAGAGTGAGCCTAGTGCTATGGAGGATGTTGCTACCACAACTTCAATAGGAGGGACATCCAAATCTCCTTTCCTCACAAGATCAAAGAAGAGGAAAGGGATTGAAGTGGAGTAGTCACCAGATCTAAAGGTTTATTTAGAAAATATTTAGGAGGTTCACCTTCTAAGAGGCCCAAATAGATGGGAAGCATCGAGGGGTAGCCAAAAATTTTAGAGGATCCCCTTCAAGAGGGTGAGGAAGGGAAAACATATCAGCCAAAACCTCCTCCAACTCTCACTATTTATGCCACCTTTCCATCTGTTTCCCAGGCCATGGTTGCCATATCCCCACCTACAGTGGACATCTCAGTCTATCTCGCTTCCTCTTCGCCAGTTGTGCCCATAATAATGGTTGACTCCTCCTCTGCTGCAACTTCTTTGCTTTCCTCTACCTCCATGTCACCCACTACATCGTTCCCACTAGCAGCAACAACAATATAATTTCCCATACTCACATTTCCAGAGGCTTTCTTGAGACAATATGCAGAATGTCCCCTCTGAGATTTCCCAAATATTTTTTGATCCCAACATCCAAGTTTCCTTAGCGTAGGTCCTTTCTAGCACATCACCATCACAATCTCTGATGGGACCACCGACAATGGAGGCCACAATGCTAATCCCTGAGGAATAGGCAAAGTGGGAGATGAAATCTTCAAAAGCAGTAGAGGAAGAAGTTGATGAGTACCACAAACACCCAGAGTATGAACACCGACAAATTGATAGGGTGGTCTGTGAAGAAGAAGAAACAGGGTCTTCTGAAAGTGGAGATGAAGAGGAGGGTACAGGTGGTAAAAATATTGTACAAACCTTCGATGATGATTTCGAGGGGGAAATGGCTTGAAAATTGAGGGATGATGAAGAAGAGGCTGAAAGGTCACCTCCCGAAGAAGGAAGGCAAGAAGATGACAAGGCAACAAAAAATGTAGAACTCCCTATAGTGGAACAACATGAGAATGTATCACCTCCTTATAGAGAAGAAGAAAATGTAGAAGAAGAAAAACCTAAGAGTGAGGTTCTAGCTAACAAAAATATTGAAATTGAGTAGCCCAAGAGGCATGTGCATAAGGATGAACAAGATGAAGAAAATAAAGGGAAGGAAACTCAGAAAGAAGAAAGTCCCCGAGAGCGATTTCCTAATAAGCCTCCCATCAAATGCCTTGTGTTCATCCAAGACTCTGATGAGGAAGAAAGAGATAACACTAAAATGGAAGAAAGGGCTCCTGCAGCTAAAAAAATCGAGATCCAAATAGAGGAAGGTGAAGGTGATCATGAATTTCCCAAAGGAAAATATGCTATGCCCAAATGGCTGGAGAGGAAAATTGAAAAGAAATCTCATGCCCCAAATTATCCAAGAGCAAGACTTGAGGCTATCTTAGCCTAAGCACAGATCACAACCAGGAAAGAGAAGAAGCCCAAAACTAGATCCAAGGTAACAATGGACACTTCTGGATCCCAAATTGTGCAAGTAGCAATGCCAATGGTGGGCAAGGAAGAGGTAAGATATAATATCTCCACCATTGACTTGGGAACAACTACTAGAGAGAAGAAGGTGGAGCACCTCAAGGAATCTACTGCCATAGTAGTGCAATTGATACAACATGATAAAGTTTCAAAGGATGAGCTTAAAGCACATGTAGCTGATTTGAAAACATACATTTAACAATGGTCCTCAACAGAAGAAATTCCTACCACATCCATGGCTTTGCCCCAACTGCTATCCAAGGAACAAATTGATAAGCTAGAAAAGAGAAATAATTTAGATAAAACCATAAAAATTTGGTTCCAACAGGTTCTATACGTCAGAAATATGGGTATCAACTGGCTGTTCAAACAACCGACAAGTTCTTGGACTTACAACAGTCTCTGGAAAGCATGAAGAAACTTTGCACGGACTTCCCTGTGACATATGAATCCACCTATCCAAAGATCAAGGCTATCCTCAAGCTACCAAGCGCCACATGGGAAAAGGAGCTTGTGCTCAAAAGGGACGATCACCGGATGATGGATGTATGGAAATGGGACTTTGAGAACATAAAAGAAAGGTTGGAGCAAGTGATTGGAAAAGTAGATCTAGATATTGAGTGGGTCAAAGAGATTAGGGCAGATTGTGTCTGATACTTGAAGTTAATGATAGGCTATGAGATGCCCATCGTACAAATGGACCTAGATAAAGTTAGACCCCATTTCCAGAAAAAGATGGAGGACGGGATGACAAATGAAATAACCACCGATTTCATTAGTTTTGTCACCCAAGCCTTCACTAAGTCAAAGCTGTTTTGAGACCACACTGCCAAATATGATGAAGACTAGAAAAGGCTCGAGGACAACTCCAAGGAGTGGAGTTATCAAATATTACGGTCCGAGGTCATAGAGGTCGACAAACTCCAACCGGTAATTTTGAAGTTGATGAAGTATGTAGCTTTGAAGAAGCAGGAAGGCGACCCTATTATTAGTGAAGAGCTTCTAAAGGAATAGCTACAACAAAAGGGCAATCAACAACAAGACAAAAGGCTACAATGCTGTCACTAGAGGACAAAATATGGATGAGGAAAAAGTTGTATTTTAAATTGTAATATATTGGGGGGTAGGTAGAACCCTAGTTTGTAGTGAATCTTGGCCATTCATTCTACTTTTTGGAAAATATAAATGGGGGTTTCTGCTCTCATTTAGAGAGAGTTGAGTTGTTGTAAAGACATGCTGCATAAATTTGTAATGAAAATGTACATTGACTTGGTGCATTTTTTGAGTTCTTCACATGTTTCATGATTCAATCTCCCATTGTTAGATGCTTTATTTAGATTTACACTGCTATTTTAGTTAGTTTTAAATTGTTTAGATAGATTTTGGTAATGCTGTTCCGTGATTGTAGAAATTTTTGTTTTGTTGATGCCTTCTAGTCCATACTTTTTGCCATTTGCTGCTGGTAAATGGTCTTGTAAAGTTATTCTGGGCTGAAACTTGAAGCTTCTTTTTTTATACTTTTATCTTTATTCATGCATGTAAATGGTGGATGAATGATAAGATATCAGTAGACCTTTGAAGATAGCACAAATTTCATGATACTGTAGTTTTCTTGGTTAAGTGGAATCCTGTTTGAAGGGAGCTATCCATAGCAGAACCTCCATGATCATTGTTCATCGTTAGTTGCAGATCCAGGAACCCTCCCTCTTCCCTGCTCTCTTTTCCTTTTTTTTAGAAACAACCTATGCTAAGGTTCATTGCACATTGTAAAGACAAAACTTAAGGAAAACATTGAAATTTTAGATTGATGTTAGAACCTACAACAAAGTGCACCTTAAATCCCATCTTAGAAACTTTAGATTTTAAGATCCACCTCGCATCTAGCTACATAAGTTTTCCTTGTGATTACCAGCAAAATCACATCAAACATCAACTGAGGAGCTCCATGCAAGTCATGACTTGACACTTGAGAGACCTTGGGGTGATTTTCAACAACTTGTTGTTGGAAGTATCCTTTCAAGAGAGGTAGTACATCTATGCACTGCCTATGTTGAGAAAGTGTGCAAAACACCCATCGACACATGTGAAATTGGAAAGGTGTACAATTTTCTACACTACAACACATTGTAACAAGGTATTCAAGGGATTGTATCAAAACTATATGGTCTTTGAAATTGCTATTAGTGTGTCATCACTTTTGAATGAATCTTGTTTATGAATGATAATATTAGGGGAAAACCAAAAAAAGAATTATCCATTGGTCAGTAGAGTTTCCAAGTCAAGTAAGTGTGGGTGAACATACAAAACTGCTTCATAGAAAGTGGATTGATTATATATATCAAAACTTTGGAAAAAATAGGTGTAGAAGTCACTACTTACACTTTGTCATTTCATTGTGCTTCAGGTTTGCATAACTAAACAGTAGAGTCATGCATGATTGTGTTGGTGAGAATAAAGTCTTGTACCTAATTAATTCTTTACTAGGGAAAAAGGGGACTTAGCTCACATGTTAAGTTTACTTAGGATATAAAATTTCTTCTAGAAGTCTTAGATGGACCTTATCTAGATTTCACATTATCCTAGGTAGTTATGAGTTAGTTGTCTCATGTGATAGGATTAAGACAATTTTCATGATCTTGTCTAATCCTATCTCCCACCTTTCCTTTATAAGCAAGGAATCTCTTGCATATTTTGCATCTTGATCATATTGGAATTCTTGTTTGGTGGAATAACATCTTCCATTGTTGCTTCTGTCTATTTCTTGTGGAGGTTATTTGGTGTTGCAGATTGAAGATCTTAGTTGCTCACTTCAACATGGTATCAGAGCTTTGAATATGGTAAGCCCCTTCCTTTTTTCTTAGAGATTTTCTACCATCAAGTTTTATTGTGATTTGAGTTTCTATTATGATCTTGTAAATTCTTGTATGCTCTTGTGTTTCAATACGATCTTGAGAATCATAAAGGGTTTACAAAGATCTGCTAATCTTATATTGCATGTATGCTTCTTGGTGAGATCTAGTGGTTGCATCACTTTTGGGTATAGTGGAA
Organism: Sequoia sempervirens; assembly: GCA_007258455.2. Taxonomy (NCBI): domain Eukaryota; kingdom Viridiplantae; phylum Streptophyta; class Pinopsida; order Cupressales; family Cupressaceae; genus Sequoia; species Sequoia sempervirens. Next base: position 610,754 of record VDFB02332366.1, read on the forward strand.
GAATTTTTGGGTGTCCCATTGTGTCCAGGAGGCTCGAGAAAGTCAAATTTGGCTTTCGTTTCACTCAATTTGGTCACCATTTGTAACTTTGGAAAACAAGGGTTTGAAGCTCAAATCTGGGAAATAGATTTTTGTAGGAGCATTTTTGGGAAAAAAATAACCTTGTTATATGGATCCTAATCAGATTCAGAGGTTAAATTTTTCCCCACTTTTATTGGCATGGTTTCCTCCCAAATAATTTAATGACTAAGGGTTCAGGTTCCGTTGATATATTTTTGTAATTGACATAAGTCTTGATAAAACGACTAAGGGTTAGGGTTTCCATTGATATATTGTATTGTAGCATTTGCAGTAGTGTTGAGTTGTAAGGATTTCTGGTTGTAATTGGTTCAATTTCTTAGATAATTATATTGGACCCTTTGTTGGTGGATATAGCTCGAGTTTGGGTGAACCATGTTAAAAATTGTCTCTTGCTGTTATTAGTCCTGTTTATTTTTCATTCACCTGTTTAATCTTGATCTACATTTAATTGATATATTATACATGCAATTCCTAACAAACCTTGGGTGGCCAATTCCATGAATTTATATATATAATTTTCCTATATTTGGAAAAAGTTATTTTCAGGGAAAAATGTTTTTACCTAAAGGGCCATATGGCCCCTAGGTCACATAGGTATGCTTGCAAAATTAAAATTTTGCAATGACATTATTGGTTGGTGGTTTATTTTTTAAAAAATTTCAAAAAAAATAAAAATTAAAAAGCACTTTAATAAAACCTCTTGAACAATGCTTATTAAAGCATTGTTTGCAACAATAAGGGGGTGGGCCTTGTAGCCATAAAGCCGCCTACAGACCTTAGGGTTTGCAACCTTAAATTTAGCCACTAGTCTTTTTTAAATAGTGGTAAATTTAAACAACCATTTTTTTTTGGTAATCGTAGCATAATTTTTTTAAATTGTTGATATTGAATTAAACCACCAACAATGACATTAACCCTTAGGGTTTTTACAAATTGCTTGGATTTTTTTTTTGAACTACTCAGTGCACGGACACATTGACGATTGCTGGTTAGCCCTTGAGGGCTAAACTTTTGCACCCATTTTGTTGGGAATAGTATGCCATTTAATTGTAATCCTAAACATATTTCATGTATCTCCTAAGTCCTTGGAAAGTGTTCCCCAACACTAGGATTAGAAAGAGATTAAATTCAAATGAAATGAAAATGTAAATTGATATTTGTAATTATTTCTAAATGATAGGAACATGTGGGGATGACCAAGAAGAGCTCCTACAAAATAGGAGCACATGGGGTGCACACATGGAAGGTGGAATCCACCTTTCTTAAGTTAACTATTTGGAGGATTACTAACACTTTAATAATGCATGTAAAGATCCTACAAATTAGGGATTGATATTTATGTGAGTTGAGTTGAGTTGAGTATCAATTTAGTTTAGTTCAGTTCAATTATGGTTTGGTTATCTTTAGTTGCATGTAGTTAGTTTCAGTTGAATGCTAGTTGACTTGAGTTGACTTGAGTTGCATGACAGATAATAGGTGGACACATTCAATTAAGTGGGGATGATCAATCATGCATAATGTTTGAATGAATTGGTGGAGAGATATGTTTTAGTTAACTAAGATTTACTTGGACCCACCTTGGGCACCCAAGTTGGCATCTTTGAGTTAACAACTTTTGCATGAGAAGATATTTACAAGGCTCAATTAAGTGGGCCCATTCTTGGGCACCAAATTTGAGGTGATTCTTGCAAGATATTTTCTTGACTAATGATCAGTTAAGTGTTTATTTTGGGGCACCTAAATTGAGGAAACTTTGGTTTTGACTTCATGTTTCAATGTGGAACTCTACTTGCACAATCTAGGCGTAGATTTTTGAAAGGAGCTTTATGCTCTTGTATTTGATAACTCTTATGAGTTTACATGCTCATTAATTGCCTATTTATTGCATCAATTGCATCAGAGTTTATTGCAGGTTAGCAAGTATAGCTTGTGCATGTGTGAGGGTTTGAATCATGACATGGGATGTGTGGATTCATGCTTGTTCACATGGAATACATGGATAGCTTATGTTGCAGAAAGTGTATGAGAGTTTTGTGCAAGTTGTGAATTATTTTTGAAGGAAAGGAAGCATATCAATCAAGGATTGATATAGTATTATTGTAATCTTGTTCTAAGGCTAAATAATACAAGTACTATTGATTCTGGTGGTGGAGTTTTTTTTCGAAAGGACTTCTCCACATATATGCTGCGTCACTTCTATCTTCTTGTCTCATTCTTCTACAATCTTCTGTCTCTTTCTATAATTGGTAAAATTGATCTAAACAGATTAGCCATACACAAATAATTGTGACAAAGAACACTTAATTAAATCTACAGTCACATAGGGTTACAAGTTTTAAGCTAAAATTTCACCTTCAATTTTCAACATTTGGTATTAGAGCTAACAGTTGGGTAGAGTTTGGGACACATTTATCTTAAAAGTTTGAAGGTTTTTTGGCTGTAATGGGAGATTTTACTATTGTGTTATTACAAATTTGTAAAAGAAGCGTGTTTATCTTCTTGGTTTAGAGATTGTGGTTTTCTTGACCTTTTGGGAGCTATTTCGTTAACAACAGATTCTTTGATTGTGTTGAGGCCGTGGATTATCTTCATTTAGGATATGGTTATCACGATCTCATGGATAGCTTAGTTACATGTTTCAGTGGGAGTTTTTGATAGTGATGGTTTGATGTTTATCTTGTTTCCATCTATAGGTCGGTATCACAGTTCAGTGGGAGATTGGTGGGATATTGTTATCTTCATATAATTTGAAGAGGTTTTAACATCTTGTTTCATGGAGGACCCTTAGAGTCTTTGGTAAAGGTGTTATTTTTCTTCCTTTGGAGAAGATTTAGTTCTCTTTGTTTTTGAGTATTAATCATTTGCTTGGAGCTTCATGATTATGCAGGTTGCATTTGAAGTTGGCATGGATTGATTGGTGGGTGCTCATGGATACTAGAGAGACTTGGGCTAGGCCAAATATTTCTTATGTTAAGAGATATGTGTTGGAATGGTTACTTGTTATAAGAGTTTTTCAACAGTAAAGACTGAGGAGCCTACACCTGGAAATGGATGTGAGTCCATCATAGACCTGATGAGAAGGTTGTCTTCATTGAAAGCCTATATTGCTTGGTGTTGTATGCACAGGAAATCTTGTATCCTACTCTTGGTCTACTCGACAGGTTCTCTCTTTGTGGGAATATTGTCTTCTTCTTGAAGGTTCTTGTGTTATGAGAGATGTATTTTGCATATCATTGTATGCTTCTTTGACACTATGATAGAGGAGTTAGCCACATCCTCTATGTGAAGTGCTATAGGAGGACTTGTTAATGTTGTGATCTTTTTTTCAGATTTGACATTACCTATGCGGTGGGAGTTCTAGAAGGTATATGTGTTATGTATGAGAGGGGAACCTCTCTTGGACTGGTTACACTTTACTATAGTGAGTTACTTCAGAGGTTTTTTATTGCATGTCTATGTGTGTTATTACCTTGAAGTATTATTTTGTAGGATGGTGGATATATAGGGACTTGTTTGCAGATTTGGGTTGTTATGTTGATAGCATGAAGTTCTACCTATGATAGTTTGGTTACAAAGACTTGGGAAAGGTATTGATTGAGAAAGTTGACACTTTGATCAATGCTGCAGATAAGTTCTCTTAGTTGAGGAAGGCCATTGGCCTTGAGTTCTATACTTGATTTATAATAATGATTCCTTGTTTAGAATAATTGCAATGTATAATGTCAAGTGGGAGAATGTTGGGAATAGGATGCCATTTAATTGCAATCCTAAAAATATTTCATGTATCTCCTAAGTCCTTGGAAAGTGTTCCCCAACACTAGGATTAGAAAGAGATTAAATTTGAATGAAATGAACATGTAAATTAACATTTGTAATTATTGCTAAATGATAGGAACATGTGGGGATGCCCAAGAAGAGCTCCTACAAAATAGGAGCACATGGGGCACCCACATGGAAGGTGGAACCCACCTTGCTTAAGTTAACTATTTGGAGGATTGATAACACTTTAGTAATGAATTTAGAGATCCTACAAATTAGGGATTGATATTTACATGAGTGGAGTTCTCTTCAGTTTAGTTTAGTTTAGTTCAGTTCATTACCAATACAATTTAGTTTAGTTTAGTTCAATTATGGTTTAGTTATCTTTAGTTGCATGTAGTTAGTTTCAGTTGAATGCTAGTTGACTTGAGTTGACTTGAGTTGCATGACATATAATAGGTGGATACATTCAGTTAAGTGGGGATGATCAATCATCCATTTAATGTTTGTGTGAATTGGTGGAGAGATATGTTTCAATTAACTAAGATTGACTTGGAACCACCTTGGGCACCCAAGTTGGCATCTTTGAGTTAACACCTTTTGCATGAGAAGATATTTACAGGGCTCAGTTAAGTGGGCCCATTCTTGGGCGCAAACTTTGAGGTGATGCTTGCAAGATATTTTCTTGACCAATGATAGTTAAGTGTTTCAGTTTGGGGTGCCTAAATTGAGGAGAATTTGGTTTTGACTTCATGTTACAGTGTGGAACTCTACTTGCATAATCTAGGTGTATATTTTTGAGAGGAGCTTTATGCTCTTGTATTTGATAACTCTTATGAGTTTACATGCTCATTAATTGCCTATTTATTGCATCAATTGCATTAGAGTTTATTGCAGGTTAGCAAGTATAGCTTGTGCATGTGTGAGGGTTTGACACATGGCATGGGATGTGTGGATTCATACTTGGTCACATGGAATGCATGGATAACTTGTGCTACAAAAAGTGTATGAGATTTTTGTGCAAGTTGTGAAGAAGGATTGTTGAAGGAAAGGAAGCATATCAATCAAGGATTGATATAGTATTATTGTAATCTTGTTCTAAGGCTAAATAATACAAGCACTATTGATTTTGGTGGTGGATTTTTTCCCAAAAGGGTTTCTCCACATATATGTTGTCACTTCTATCTTCTTGTTTCATTCTTCTACAATATTTCGTCTCTTTCTACAATTGGTAAAATTGATCTAAATAGATTAATCATACACACAAATAATTGTGACAAAGAGCACTTGATTAAATCGACAGTCACATAGGGTTACAAGTTTTAAGCTACACTTTCACCTTCAATTTTCAACACATTTAGCCTTCAAAGTGCCTAAAATAGGCCTTTTTTCAATTTTGCACAACTTTTCACTATGGTGTCATGTTTTTGCAAATGAGATACTGTCGAAAAGGTGGTTTGATGAAATTCACAATGGTGCATGTGAATTTTGCAGATTTTTCCATTTTTTGGTAGTTTTTTTAGCCTTGCATTTATTACTTGCAATTGGTATAGCTTTTGCATACAAAATAAAAAATTGGTAATTTTGTTTTGAAATTACTTCGAAAATCACAAGGATTCTATTTGTAACCTCTATTTCAGTTTTGGCATGCCTTTTTAATGAAAATTGTAAAAATCACCATTTTATAAATGGTTGATTTAAGCTTGTCACTTGTACAAATTACAAAATTTCTTCATTTTAATTTGCTAAAGGGTTACAAATTTAGTTTTAATACATTCTGGGGGGGTGAAAAACATAATTTAAGTGCCACATTGTCTTCTTTCTCTTAGTGTTATTTTTTCAAACATGGAAGATATAAGGAAAATTGAACTACCCACTCCACATAATTATCATACATGGAAGCTAAAAATGACTCAATTGTTACAATCTAAGGGTTTATGAAAAATGTTAGAAGCACGACAACTTGATTTCACAAAGGAATATGACAAATTTACCCATAGATGTAAAATGGATGAAGGAAAAGGGCTCATTGGCTTACATGTATTTGATAACTTGTTGTTTCATATTGTAGAGTGTAAAACACCTAAGAATGTTTCGCACAAACTTGAAGAATTACATGGTAAATTCAATCATTTTAGAATTTTGTAGCTTCAAGTGGATCTACAATCATTCTCTCCATATGCATTTCCTTCTATTCAAGATTTTCTTGCACAATTCAAATTGATTTTGTCACAATTAAAAGGGTGTGGGTATGATAAATCTAATGATGAATTTATCTTATTGATTTTATCTAAGTTAAGAGGCCCTTATCAAGTGTTATCTTCTAATTTCTATTCTACTATGGATGCCATGAGGAAAGATTATAAAATTCCTTATTTTGAGTTGTTTTATGAGCATCTTACTAGGGAGCAGGCCAAGTTGGTTCAGTTGGATGCACTACCTAGTTTTGAGAATCAAGCTCCAATGACTCAATCTTCCAAGGGTAAAGGAAAGAATAAGAAGAAGCCAAGAAAAATCATCTTCAGGTAGTGAGTCTCCCTCAAAACCAAAGCAGAAGAACAATCAAAAGTCCACTCCATCTCCTTCTTCTTCTACCTCTGGAGATTCTTCTTCCAAGTCCAAGAAAAAGAAAGGAGATCCTTGTTCATTTTGTGGAAAAACTAGGCATAATGATTGTCATCGTTTTAAGAGATTAGAAGCCTTGGAGGAAGCTACAAGGAAACATAATATTTTAGCACCTAAATGTTTTTCTATGGGAAAAGGGAAAGCTCTTTCAACATGTGCCATTCATACATCTACTGACAGTTGGGTTCTTGATTTAGGTACTTCACATTATATGACCAATTCACACAATCTTATTAATTCCATTGCTCATACTTCTAATTCTCATATTGTAGTTGGGAACTCTTCATAGATTCTAGTTTTGGGGGAAGGCTCCATTCAAATGCTAGATGGATGCATTGAGGATTTTCTTATTCTTGACATTTCAATGAATCTACTTTCCATCTATTAAATTTTTTATTCTAGAGATGGAAATTTAGTTGAGTTTACTCCATATAATGTGTCACTATTAGATAGTTGTAGGATCCTGAGAAGGTTGTTGCTACAAGGATAGTTAATCATGAGAACCATTTGTATTAGTTTGATAACTTCAATGAGTCTTCATCAAGTTCATTTTTTATTGCTCATGTTGATTCAATGAGAAAAAATTGGCATGAAAGATTTGGGCACTTGAACTATATATATCTTCAGTAGATGGACACACATAACTTAGTGGTTGGTCTTCCAAAGATATCTTGCACATATGGCGTTTGTCAAGGTTGTGTTCTTGGAAAACAACATCAAGATATTTTTCCTAAGGGTCAAGCTACATGTGCAACCACACCCCTTGAGTTGGTCCATAGTGATCTCATATCATTTCCAACTCTGTCTTTTTTGGGGGCTAAGTATGTGCTTACCTTCATTAATGATTTTTATTGATGCACATGGGTCTAATTTTTGAAGCTCAAGAGTGAGGTTCTCACCATCTTCAAGAACTTCAAAACATTTATGGAGAAGCAGTCAAGTTTTTCTCTTCGACGAATACACATAGATAATGGGGGGGAGTATGTCATTCAATCATTTTAGGATTTTTGCACTGAGGATGGTATTCTTCATCAACACAAAATTCCTTACACTCCTCAACAAAATGGTGTGGCAGAGAGAAAGAACAAGACTCTATGAGAAATGGCTAATTGTATGATTCAATCTAGGTCCATGGCTTCAACATTTTGGACCGAAGCTGTCAATTGTGCCAATTATATTTAGAACTATATGCCTCACAAGGTAGTATAGAACATGACTCCTAAGGAGGCTTGGTTTCATCACAAGCCCAATGTATCGTTCTTTAGAGTATTTGATAGTGAGGCTTGGGTATTCATTCCAGATGGTCGGCGTAAATCAATAGAGAAGAAGAGTTAATGGTTCATTTTTTTTGGTTATTGTGAGGATGTGAAGGCATAAATATTGTTTGATCTTCGCACATGAGAAGTTCATTTTCATTGTGATGTTTAATTTTTTGAGTCTTTCACACAAACAAATCCTTCTTCAACTTCTTATTCATCACAACCTACTCAATCTTCTTCCATTTAGGATATTTTTCTCCTTGAGGAAGATTATGATGATGGTCTTGATCCACATTCTCCTAATCCACCCACTAGGCCATGATGGGCTTGTGTTACTCTTGAAAAGGTTGGTCCTCTTGTTGGTGATCCCATAGATACTCACCAAACTCGTTCTCAGACTTCAGGTGTTAGTATTTTTAGTCATTCCATTTCATATGATCCTTAGAATTTTTTTGATGCTTTAGGTATTCTTGAGTGGGATAGTGTTACATATGGCTAATGAGTATTCTTCTTTGATGAAGAATCATACTTGGGATCTTGTACCTCTTCCCAAGGGAAGAAAGTTGGTTCGGTGCAAGTGGGTGTAGCATACCAAATATGCAATAGATGGTTCCATTGAAAAGTAGAAGGCTTGTCTTGTTGCAAAGGGGTTTTCTTAGGTTGAAGGGATTGACTATTCCAACACCTTTTCTCTTGTTGCCAAGATGAATTTTAGTTGCCTTGTCCTTTCTATAGTTGTATCTTAGGGATGGTCAATGTATTAGATGGATGTGAAGAGTGCTTTCTTACATGGGGATCTTCATGAGGAGATTTATATGGAGTAACCACCAGGTTTTGTGTAATACTCTCCACTTGTTTGCAGGCTTTGACATTTATTATATGGTCTCAAACAGGCCCCTCGGGCTTCGTATGAGAAAATTGATAGCTTCTTGCTTTATTTTAGCTACACTCGTTGCCATTCCGATCTCAGAGACATGGATAGGATCTTCTCTTTCTTGTGATCTATGTGGATGATTTGATTCTCACAGGGAGTTTCACTTCCATGATTCAAAGTACTCAATGAGCATTGATGGAACAATTTGATATGACCAACCTTGGTCTTTTGCATTACTTCATTGGTCTTTAGGTTCATTAGAATTCTGAGGGTATCTTCATTTTCCAACAAAAGTATACTCTTGATCTGCTTTAGAGATTTGGTATGGCTGATTACGAGCTTGTACCTACTCCTTTTTAGTCAGGTGTTGTACTGTCCACCAGTTGTAGTACTCCTACAATTGATCTTACCTTGTATCGATAGTTGGTTGGAAATCTTTTATAATTGACACATAGTCATCCTAATATTTCCTTTGTAGTTGGAATTTTCTCACTTCTCTCAAGAGCCTCATGAGAGTCATTAGAATACCACCAAATGTATCTTGAGATACATTGAGGGCACTACTCATTTTGGCATTCATTACACATTAGGAGCTTCTTAGATTGTGGGCTTCATTGACTCAGAGTTGGCTGGTGATGTCAATTCAATTGGAAGTATACTTATGGATTTGTATTTTTCCTTGGTTCTAGTATGATTGCATGGTCATGCAAGAAGTAGACTGCTATTACATTATCATCAACAAAGGTTGAGTATTGAGGTGCAGTTCTTGCTAGTTAGGAGGTTTTGTGGCTTTTCCAGTTGATGACTGAGTTTGGATTTCCTTTCACTTAGCTCACTACTCTTTGGTGTGACAACTAGAGTGCCATCCATATCCCTTAGAAACTAGTGGAGCATCAATGTACTAAGCATATTGAGATCCACATGCACTTCATCATGCAACTCATCCAGGATGGTGTTCTCAGCTTGGAGTACTTACCTATGAAGTAATAGGTTGCTGAAATCTTCACTAAACCTTTTAAATCACCTCATTATATCTTCAGTTGTGATCGATGCTTGGGGTGAAGGAAGTTGTCCTTGGGGGGTCTTGATAAGTCGTCACTTCTTCAGTTTTCTTTGTAGGTTTTTCTCTCTTTTGGAGAGGAGTTTTCTCCCACAAGGTTTTTCTCCTTTTCTCTGTTTGTGAGAATTTACTTTGTACATGGGTACCTCATCAGACCTTGTTGCTAAGACCCATATTTTTCATATAAATGTATTGGTTTGTTCCTCCCTAAGTTAATTTTAATGGGTGGTGTTGGTGTGAATAAAGTCTTTTACCTAGTTAATTCTTTACTAGGGACTAAGGGGAATTAGTTGACATGTTAAGTTTACTTAGGATATAAGCTTTCTTCTAGAAGTCTTAGTTGTATTATCTAGATTTCACATTATATCCTAAGTAGTTATGAGTTAGTTGTCTTATGCGATAGGATTAATACACTTGTTGTGATCTTGTCTAATCCCATCTCTCACCTTGCCTTTATAAGCAAGGCATCTCTTGCATATTTTGCATCTTGATCATAATATATCATATTGTAATTCTTGTTTGGTGGAATAACATCTTCCATTTCCATTTCTCTCTATTTATTGTGGAGGTTATTTGGTGTCACAAATTAAAGATCTTTGTTGCTCACTTCAATAGGTTGGAGGGAATCCATAGTTGTATGGTTGTACTAGATATGTGGGACACAACACTAGATATTTAGATGTGCATTTTAGAGGTTTCCATACCAAATTCTTCATTGAAGGGTAGTGCCATTTTTTGGTTAGGAAGATGTGTGGGGACTACTAAGTTCGTGGTTGGAGGAAAAGTGCTTCGGTGATTCTCCCCCTCTTGTAGACAACAACTGAGGCTTGTGAAACAAAAGAAGTGTGATCCAGTTGAGGACAATTGGACCACTTAACTCTTGTGAGTTATGAAATTGTAATGTTTATGATCATGAATCAATTGTAGTTAGTATTTGAAAAGGTGAGTTTCATTTAATTGCAGCTATGTAATGTTATTTCATTTATGCAATGATATGCAAAAATGATTTATGCAATGTGCAATTATGTTATTGAAAAGGAAAAAAATCATTTCCCTGTTTTGGAAACATGTGTATTCACTTTCTGAGTTAAAACTTAGGTGAAAATTGTTGGGTAAACATTGGATATGTTACATCTAAGGTGATGATTTTTTTAGGAATCATGGCCAAATCTTTAGAGATTAATAATTATAATCACAATATGATAATTTATCATGAGTCAAATTCATACAAATTTAAAATAATTATCATATTTAAAAAATGTAATCAAAACATTAGAAAAGACATGGACATGCCTAAAATTTGATGGTCACCCTTATCATTTAAATTTTTTTATGATAATTTGTTAAAATATAAATTTTCAAAACAAAAACAATGCTTGTCATTAGTTGTTGATCTTTTTGCTTATAAGGAAGGGTCACTTAGTAACAAGTGACTAGATCTATCTTATGATAATTTACATTCATCCTTTTATATATTTTGAAGGGTGTATATGTGTTGTTTCAATGTGAAGGCATAACTTGTTTTAACCATATGCTTTTATTGTAACTAAGACAATATAATTAAAAGTTTATTTTGATCATATTTTGAATTTTGGAGCTCATACTTATGTGTTTTAACCATGGTAGGATGCCTTACACAATGCCATGCTATGAATTGGTTATTTTATTCATAATGTTTCTTATGCTATATATGACTACTTTTTGGTTATGAATCTTGTTACTTAAAAGTGTTCTAATTGAGCAAGCTAAGCTTTATAGTTAAAAAATAATTGAAATCTATATATTGAATATTTTAATTAAATTTCATTGGTATTGTGCATTGGTTTAATTATACAGAGAACTTAAAAATAAATAAAAATATCATAATGTTTTTAACATGCATATAATTTCAAAATATAAATTAAAAATAAATAAAAATATGATTGCATTATTTGTAGTGAGAATTTAGCATCTTTCAATTATATTTCAATATCATTGTTCTTATTTGTGTTGAAGTTATGCACCTTGGTAATATTATGGTAGATCCGCATGTATCTACTTAGTTTATTTTGGTTAGCAATTATGGTTAATTTATTTAAAAATTATTTGTGGAGTTGGTGATCCCATGAATATATATATTTTTTTGTTTATTAGTTCATAGAGTGTTTGTTAACTAGTGATTAACTGTTTTGCTTGCAAATTAAAATTTAGTATTTTCTTTTTCATACATTATATATTTTAAATTTAATACATTATATTTTAAATCTAATTTTAAATAAATTTTAAAGACATTTTTAATGTTTGCACATTTCAAAATTAAAGTTAGAAATTGTTATTTTTAATAATTACAAAATTATTGGTAAAAATATTTTTATGGATGCGACAATAAAGGGATTTTGTTGAAGAATATGGTTTTGTAATTAGAAAGAATTATAATTATTGTTATTCTGCGACTGCATGCACAACCATTTTCTTCAACCCTTTATTGTGAAAATAATTTTCTTGAAATTGCAATGTCTTATTTATCCTCCTTAGACATTTCCTTATAGAAATTTAGAAGGCAAAGAATGTACAAGCTTAATCAAAGCCATTGGCACTTTCCTCATTTTCTTTTTCATACATTATATTTTAAATTTAATACATTATATTTTAATTTTATTAAAGTTAAATGCATGATTTTTAACTTTTTAAATTTTGAAAAATATTTTTCTTCAATTTTATTGGCTAAAAAGTTTGGACCAGTGGATTTTCAAGAAAGCTAACCATAAACATTTTAATTGCAATTTTTTTAGGGTATTTTTCAGCCACAAAACCATAATAAAAAAAATATTTATCTAATTTTTAAGAAATTTTAAAGACATTTTTAATGTTTGCACATTTCAAAATTAAAGTTAGAAATTGTTATTTTTAATAGTTTCAAAATTATTGGTAAATAACCGTTTTCTTCAACCCTTTATAGTGAAAATAATTTTCTTGAAATTGCAATGTCTTATTTATCCTCCTTAGGCATTTCCTTATAGAAATTTAGAAGGCAAATAAGATACACGCTTAATCAAAGCCATTGGCACTTTCCAAATGAGGATACTGTAAACCATAGAAGGTAATGTCAAAATTATTTTCATTTCACTGTTAGATGCCACTTTCTTATGTTCTATATTTGCTTTTAGATATCATTTTTAGATTCTAAAGAGTCAGTGATGAAAAATATGGATCACATTTTATGATTTTTATAAAAGGAGAAAAATAATTATTTTGGACCAGCCTGAAAATTTTCACTGCACAACATTTTGTTTATAGTGATTCTAGCTTTTGGTGATTCATGAGATTTGATTTTTTTGAAGATAATACAATATTTGTATTTTATTGGTGAGCATGTTGAAATTTTAGATAATGAGTGGAATAAGGATTAAACTATTTTTAATTTTATCTAATCATTTCTGGATAGGTTTGAAATTGATAGATTTGACACTTAAATTTTTTCATAAAATGTAAAATGACAAGTATTTAAATGAACAAACCGTCACAAAATTTTTATATGACAGGTAGGGGTGACTAATTCTAGGCTGTTTTGGACAATGTTTTTTACTCTTTTCAAGATAGATGGCTTATTTATTTATCATGAGTAAATAAATAAAATCATTACAACAATTCATATTAAGTTAAAAAAAAGTAAAATACAAAAAAAATTAGGTACTAAAAATAAACTAGAGCTATGCAAAAGGAAAAAAGCCACCTGTTACAAATTATTCTATTTGTTTATTCAAATGTATTTCTTCTCCTTTTTGATATTTGAATATCTTTTTGTATGTACAATTTTTTCTAATTTATTCTTTAAATATATCTTACAATTTTTTTTTTATAAATTAAAAAGATATAATTTACATATCAATTTTTGGATATAGTAAATATAATTAATCAAATGTATGTTTATATTATCTCATTGTAAATGTTTTTAGTTTCCTTTAATAATAAATTTAATAATTATTATGTATATTAAATTTAATAATAATAATAAGTTTAATAATTATTATGTATATTTTTACTTCCTAGCTAGGTCAGGCTTAAAAAGAAAAATATGTGAGAGAGATGTTCTTAAAAATACCTAGCATGACTTTTCTTTTTAGTGTCATGCAATGTATTTTTTTTTTTAAAGAATATCTCTTTGGAAAACTCTCAATAAAAGGATAATTTTGTTTTCATTTTTCAAAGATTTCAGAAAATTCACAATGAATAATTATTAATGTCGACTAATGTTTTTTTTACAAGTTTTGTATATTTTAATTTTGAAAAAAAAAAGAAAAAATGACATCTTGTTTGTAACATATGTTAGAATGTTAATTATTTTTGTTAACAAAATTGGAGTAATGTATTATTATTAAAATATTAAATATATTAAATCAATCTAATTTGTTTTCAAAAATACTATATAAACTTTTATATTGTTATTTTATTGATAATTACTTATTATATAAGGATTAGAATTATTGTCACTAAAACTTGCATCCTTTGCTAAGCTATCAACTCAGAAAGTTTGTGACACATGAGAACATTCCCAGGCTGTGGGTAACCTGTAGTGAGAATGGACCTTTAGAGAAAGGGTTGGCTCCCCTTGTTATCTCACCTAAATTGGTCTTACTAATGACTTTGTAGAGAAAAGAGTAAGGAGGAAAAAGATATAAAATTAAATCTAATCCTAATAGTGATGCACCAAATAACTTTATGAACTCTACTCAAATGGAAACACACAAAAAAACAGTAATAAAAACCTATTTTTTGCACAACTCAAAATTCATAAACTTTGCACTAACAATTTATAAGAAGGCTCAATACTCACTATCCTAGTAGGAGAAAGGATGTTTTTCTCACAACTTAAGACTGATTATCTTATTGACACAACTTATAACTTGCAAATGTATGTGTAACTTTGCATAAAGGTACTACCATGAGATGCAATTATAAGGAAAAATATATCACATAAAATTGTACCTAATCACTGAGTACACAATTCAAGAAAAATGAGAAGGAAAACTGCTTCATATTACTCTAAAAAAAGTGTTGCAATGCTATATTGATCAATGAAAATTAGTTACAAACTTTTCACCTCTCCTCCAAAACTCTGAAAATTACAAGTAGCATAAGATGAACTAGCAAGAACTAAAGAAAAAAGACTAAGTCTTTTCCCTATATACAATAAAGGGCTCCAAAATTCCAAGAGGAGATAACCGAAGTCAAAATATCTGAACTCCAAAGCTATCCATGAGCAAAATCAAAACTGCCTAAAAAAGGGGCCCACCAATGTTGCAAATTGAGCTTAAACAACTCAAAACTCTCTCATACTACATGTAACTGAAGTGTAACTCAAAATGGCTCCTGAGTGCATAGAGATGGTATTGAAAATGAACTGAAAGTGAAAATATCCTCCCAGAATCTCTCTCACAAACATAAAAGGAAAGCCTCTAAAAGAGGACCCAAAACTGAAGTAAATTGAACTCATTACATTGCAAACTCCTACTTATGTTGTGTGTGATCAAAAGGCCTCCAAAAAAGATTTCAGTTTGACTCAAAGTCACAAATAGAACTCCAAGTAACAACTACTATCTCTAGTTTAGTTTCACTTGTCTATTTTGCATGATTTTGGGAAAAAAGGATATATTTGATCAAATATTAAACATAATCAATATGATTATTTTATTATTTAGTGTGTAATAGTTCTTTCTTTTTTCCTTTTTTGAGTATTACATATTAAATATTAAGGTAATGTTATTGATTATTACCATTAATATTTAATTTCAATATTGAATTTTGTCTATAATCATGCAAAATACAAGTTGAGTTTTCTCCACTATTTCAAAATCAATGATAAATTTTGAAGTAATAGATCACAAGCTCATGGGCTCCCTAAGCATGATTAGGTTTATTGAATTTGATAGTCAATACCAAGGAGGCACTAATATGAAAAGATTTATTAAAAACATAGTAAAAAACCATACACTCGAATTAGGACAAAAAGGTAAAAGCATTGAACCCTAATCATCACTCCTTTCATTCTTACTTTACAACTTTGTAGAGGAAAACTCTATGCCTAGCCGCCATTGACTAGGGTTTGGAGGAGCTTGGATCCCTTCATTTCTTTGTTTCATGTTGATTTTACTCTAGAAGCTACTGGAAAATCAAGGTAATTCCTCCCGAGTCTTAATTTTTTGACATTTTCCTTACTTTGAAAAGCTTATTCTTGTTTCCATGCTTGGTCAATGCTTTATTTTGTGTTTTGTGGCCGAATCTGAGATTTTTCTGAAGCTTGTGTGGACCTTTAGTAGCAAGTTCTATGTTGCAAAAATGTTTGATTTCTCCTTGAGGCTATAGGTAAGCTCACTTCCTTGTGTTCTCCTGCTTTTTATGGATTCTTAATATGCTCATGGCTGCATTTTATTTTTGATTCTGGACCTTCAATTACTTATAGGCCATGACTGTATGCTGCTATTGGGTATTCATTTTTTCCACTTTGGCTATAAAAATTGAGGGTTTCTTTCTTTCATTCCTTCAAAATATATGTTTATTTGATTTCAACAAGCACAAGAGTATTGAAATTTTTTTTTCTCCAATGATGGCTATGGCTGTATCTTGAATTTTGAGGGTTTACTATACTGGCTGTGAATCTCTACCCTGATTATTTGCATTTTCTCCATTTGGGTGCTGTCTATTATCAATGAGTTTGAGGATTTTCCTTCTTTTTTTGTATTTTCTGAATACTTAATTCAAGTTTGCTCAACCTGTGATAGAAAAATAACAACTCAAATTTATGGGTTTCAAAACAACCCCATGGCCTGACAATACAATGCATCCTTTGTATTTTTCTGAGATTTTTCACTGCATATATTGGCATGAAACCCTAGTTATTTCTATACTTGAGTTTTCTAATAGAAAACCCCAGCTAGGTTTCACATTTTCTTTACCCATAAAATTTTAGGCAGGAGAGAAAATAAACATCTTTGTAGATATCCACCATGGAAAATAGAGGCTGAAATCATGAAATATGAAGCAAAGTTTGTTTACCATATCATACTATACACTCTCATCACTCATAGATCAAGTTTCTATTGTACTCTAACAATGCCTATTGGGTATGCTTGACTTCCACTTATAACATGATTCTAGCATTGTATTTTTTCTTTTTCCTAGAATGAAGGGAGACAACTGTGTTGCTATTGAAAAATATGATTCAAAACCTGAATGATGAAAAAAAAAACTCTATTGTTTACCATTCTTTTCATTTATAAGAAAATCATGCTTTGTTTTCTACCTTCTTCATTCTGAAAATGAACATGAAAATTGGTTCTCATCATCATCTTCAAACATAGTTGTGTATGATACTACCATCCTGTGACATGCATTCATCATGTTGCCTTTATCATGAATACTATTTGATGTATGGCTATAAATGCTCTGCATGAATTTCTTGTAGATCATTGTGAATGTTAAACATGACAACAATAAATGATGAGAAAAATGATGTAAATGAAGCATTTTATGTATGCTTGTTCACTATCACATCATGACCATGTTGACATGATGACTTTTAACATTGCATTTCCCTCTTAAATAAGATCAAATGAGCTCATATTTGATAAAATCAACATGTTGGGCTCAACCCTTGTGGGAGACACATTTTAACCCACATGTTGTAATTTGATGAATTAAAACAACATTACTTTTCCTGTATTTGCACATAATGCAAACATGTTAGAAAAACATATGCATATGGTAGATGTGTTTTTGATAATCCTTGTTTTCCTAGACATGATATGCAAACTATTTAATGAAAATGAGGGCCAAATTGTATGTTTATAGAGGTATGTGCATGTATGGATTAGTGACTTTTCATTGCTCTAACAACACTCCTTTTCTCAGATGTAGGCAACTAGGAGCAATGAAGAGGGTAATGTGGGTTGTAGGACAAGCAACAGATTGACAACAATGTAGCACAACTTAATTGAAGACTCATCATTCAGGAAATGACAAGTCACCCTTCCTCACATGTCCATTCCTTTCTATTAATATCTATAAATGTATAATCCTTTCTTTCATTTGTGTTAAACAAGTTAATCTCACGGCTTGTGTGAGGACTTATACACTTATATTATCAATAAAGACTATCTTTTGAAAAGATTCATGCAATATTTCTTCTATATTATTTGCATCTTGTATAAATGTAGTATGATAGAATAGTCTTCTATTTCTTTTATGCACAAGATTGTAAGGTAGCAAAAAATTAAAATGTACCTATCTTTTCATTTGATATCATTTTAGCTCTACCTGTTTGAGCTAGTAGCTAAAGTAGGTAATATTTCTGGCGACATTTGCTAAATGTTTTCCTACTAAACATAAAAACTAGTTGCCTAGCCTTTCCATTGGGCACAAAGTCACTTAGCCAACCTAAAAATAGTTTTGAAACAACTCTTCTTAATGTTGTAACTCAGCAGCAGAACTTAAAACATCTTAGAAATTTATTGAAAACAAACCTCAGAATGACAACTACCTAACTGTTCTTGCAAAGCACTTATGGAAATGAAAATTGCATCTAATCTACTACGCAACAACACTTATTTATCTTCAAAACTTCATGACATACCTCAAAAGAAATGCTTGAGGTGAATCCCATTGACTGGCATTGGCTCCATATCACCATCTAGCTTGGATAGCTTGAAAGCATTATGTTGTTTACATTCAAAAATGATATAAGGCCCACTCCATAATGCATCAAATTTGGAGTGTTTTCTAGAATTGCTTTTAAATTCATCCCATTTGAGCACTATATCACCTTCTTTAAAAGTTCTTGGGGATGCCCTTTTCTTGAAAGACCTCTTCATTCAAGCCTGATGTTGTTCTATATTTCTCATGTCCTCAAATCTAGTTTCTTCTAGCTCAACCAACTAAGCTAATGTTACTATCATAGGCCCTTCCTCTATTATGTCCAACTGATGAGCCAAATCTAGTGCTAGTAATTCAAGTGAAATAGGAAGCCTAGCTTCCTTGCCATATATAGGCATAAAAGGTGAATGCCTTGTTGAACTTTTTGGGGTAATTCTATCACCCCACAATGTTGATTTTAACTACATGTATGCTAGGTTCAATTTTAACTATGTATGCCAGGTTCTCTGACTACCCTCCATGGTTTTCTTGATAATTTTGATTAAGTTCTTATTTGTGGATTCTGCTTGGCCATTTCCTTGTGGATAGTAATTGGAGGATTTATTGAGATAAATCCTATTCTTGATAGCCCAATCAAAAATATTAACACTCACAAAAGCAAGGGCATTGTCTGAAATAATAGATTCTGGGATTCCAAACTTGGTAACCAACTCTTCATAAAAATTCTGAATGACAAACTCATTGGCCTCTTTAAGTGCGACTGCTTCAGTCCACTTAGTAAAATAATCTATGGTTGTAAGTACCCACTTATGGCCAACACTGGATGGAGGGTTTATAACTCCAATAAAATCTAACCCCCACCTCATAAAGGGCTGTTCAACTTGAACTGACTGCAAAGGTAAGGCCATCGACTTCTCTTTTCTAGAAAACCGAGCACATTCATTACACTTTGTAACCCACAAGTGTGCATCCTTAATTAAACTAGGCCAATAATAGCCACCCTTCATCACCTTAAGAGCTATTGCTCTAGGTGTAAAATGGCCTCCAACTAACCCCTCATGGAATTCATGCAACACTCTTTCAACTTGGTTAGGCTCAATACACCTCAACAATATTCCATTAAATATCTCCTAAAAAGTGAACCATTTAGAAGCACATAAGGAATGGATTGCAAACAAAAATGTATTCTTTTAGCCTTATCCAAACCTTGAGGACACTCATTAGTTTGCAAAAAATGAACCATTTCCTGCACCCAATTGGTAGTAAGAGTTGAAAAAAATACTTTCCCTTCATCTTGCAATGCCAAAAAAATCTCTTGCTCATGTTTTTCGCTGGTGGTAACACCATCAACAAGCTGTTCGAATAGTCCCCTGCCTCTAACTGGATTGGTAACCTTAATCTATACATCATAATCCATCACCTTAGTGACCCAACCGACTCTTTTATCACTTAAATCCTTGTCCAGTAAAAAATATTTCACACCTAGATAAGAAACCATTAGCATAATCTTGTTATTAGAAAGCATGTACCTAATTTTTTTCAAACTTCTTATAATAACAAGAACATGTTTTTCTACAAAAGAATATCTCAGCTCATAATCTTTGAGTCCTTGATTGAAGAATGCCACAGGCTCCTCAAAACCTTCATAATTACATTGTACAAGCATAGCTGAAAAAGAATCAATGTTCCCATAAGCATATAAAGTGAAGTCCTTAGAAAAACTAGGATTCAGAAGTGTATTTGCAGCTGCTAATGCTTCTTTTATAAGCTCAAAACTTCTTTTCCCTTCCTTAGTCCAGCTAAAAGGAACATTCTTTCTCAACATGAGTCAATGGAATTAATAAATTAACAATGTTAGGGATAAACCTCCTGTCAAAGTTAATTCTACCAATAAAACTCTGTAAACCTTTCTTATGTGATGGTAAGGGGAGAGTTAAGATAGCACTTACTCTTTCAGGATCAATAGTGACACCATGTTTAGACACCACATAGCTGAGCAATCTTCCCTCATGGACAACAAATACACACTTTTTGGGATTAAGTGATATTCCAAACTCTCCGCATTTCTCAAAAATCTGCCTCAAGTGATTTAGATGATCCTTATCCTCTTTGGAAAAAATAGTAATGCCATCAAGGTAGACTAAGACAATCTTGTACATTGAGCCTTGAAAGGCCATATCCATGGATTTCTGAAAGGTTTCCCCAGCATTAGACAAACCAAAGGGAATTCTCTTGTGGGCCATAGTCCCCCATTTTATGGTGAAGGCTATTTTATATTGGTCTTCCTCTTTTACTAATATATGATTGTAACCAGAATAACCATCTAGTAAGGAAAACCTCTCTGATCTTGAGAATACTTGAAGTATCTGTTCAATGGAAGGAAAAGGATGACGGTCTTTCTAGGAAGCTCTATTTAAGTTGTGAAAATATACACACAGTCTTATCTCTCCATTTTTCTTCCTTACTGACACAAGGTTGGAAACACATGAGGTATGCTTAATGGGAAAGATAATACTACTTTCAATCAATTTATTTAGTTCCTTCTTCACAAGAGGTTCTAACTTAGGATTCAAAGGCCTCTACTTTTGCCTTATAGGTTTGACATTAGGCTCAAGTTCAATGGTATGTTGAGCAAGTTGGGGATCAAACCCCTTTAAATCATTATATTACCATGCAAATATATCATTAAATTCTTGACAAAGCTGAATAAATACATGCTTTTCTTCTACTATACATACCTTGCCTAGTTTAAGAAGTTTCTTTTTGAAAACCTCAACTTCTTCATAGTGATCTTGTTGAACTTGTATACTGGCCTTGGGTATTCTAGCTTCATCATTAGTATTGAAAATGGACTCTAGGGTGACCAAGCCCTTTGGAATCTTGTTATTTTTGAGCTGAATGATTTGGTCACCGTACTGGTGTTGTAGCTTCTCTTGGTTAGCATGCGAGAACTCAACTTCTTCCCTTAAGAAGTTCACAATTTTTTGGTCACTTTCAAACACTTGCCAGTGTACGTTATTATCAAGTACAATAGGCCTAACAACAATCTTAATATGCTGGTTAGCTTTACCACTACTAATCTCTTTTTGAATATCATATTCAACTCCTACTGCAGCCAGCCTATTAACATGTTTATTCTGATTTATAGGTATGGAAACCAGATTAAATGCATCAAATCCCTCCAAGAGGTCCCATATTCTATGCTTGTAAGACTTAAGTAAATCATTCTTTGTAACATTAAGCTTTCTCACTTGATTAACAACCAATTCTCTATCCCCATAAACTTTTAGGAAACTTATACCCTTTTGTCTTGCCCATTCCAAGCATTGGGTAAGAGCTTTGTATTCAGCAAAATTGTTAGTACAACTAAAACATAATCTAAAGGATGAATAGTACTTCTCACCTTTTGGAGAGACAAGCATGCACCCACCACTAGCACCAACTCTACTCCTCGATCCATCAAAATACAACTCCCACACCTCATTATCTTGATGTTTAGCATGCTGATCCGTGTCTTTCTCAATATTAGGCATAAAAGAGTCAATCTCATGCATCATATAAACACCAAAATCAACTTCTTCTAGCTGTTCACATGTACCAATCACATGAGTTTGAGCCACCCACTCATCAGGGAGAACATCTGGTATACCTTCGGTTTGAGTATTACCCTCTTAAACAATGGGGTGCTTCTCTTGTTCACTTGTAAACAAATTGGCATTAATAGGGGGTGGATTGTAAGATTCAATGTAATCTTTGGCTATGGGTTCTAATTTTATAGTTACCCTAGTGCCATACCTAGTTCTAAACAACATATGAGACCAATCATAGGATAGGTAACCACCTATCTTGGTTGTGAAATCCATGGATAAACAAATAGAAAAAAAGGGAGGAAACTCAATGACATAGATATCTTGTGGTATTGAAAACTTTGGGTAGGCATGCAAGGTTAAGCTCAGACCTTTAATGACCCCTATTGTATTAGTAGCAGTACCATCTAATTGCACTACCCCTTTTTCAAGTGGCTCATACTCAATTCCCAACTTATCAACAATATATTTTGGAATTGCTAAACTACTAGCCCCTGAGTCAATCATACAATTGTGAACTAGATGATCTCCCATAATCAAAGAAACATAAAAAGGAGGTGGTTTGGATTTAACAACTTGTTATTTTTCATTGACAATAGTATTAGTCAGGATGACCTTTTCTTTTTCTATACTAGGCTCATCAGATATACTCAAACTTGATAAAGCTAATTGGAGTAGGTCTTTTTGGCCAGGGATACTCAAGGAATCCCACATAGACATAGGTACATTTATTTTCTTCATATGCTCAAGAATATTAAAAGATGTAGCTGGCTTAACTTGGCCTTTAGAGGTAGCAACATCACCTTTAATAGAAGCTATTTGAACTGATGAATTGGGCTGCTCCTTGCCTACCAAAGGTTGTCCTCTTGGAAGAGTTCAAACATTCTCAACATTTGATGGGCCAGACACTTTGATTCATGTTTGGTACTTGATTCAAGTTTGTTTGAACTTTATCAATTTTTTTTCCTTCATCTATTGCTCTCTTTTTACTATGTTTGTTGGCTGAAATTGAAGAACTAGCTTGGTTCATACCACAAAATTCTTCTCCTTTCCAGTTCAAGAATGTTGACTCATGTATCTATTCCTCATGCTGCTATACAAGAGATTCTATAGGAAAATTAGTCTACATTAATGGACTGTTTTGAACCATCAAGGCTTGATTAACCAACCCATTACACAGGGACTTTGATTATGGGGCTGACCACATGGAAAACACCACTCGTAATCCTGGGCTAAATTGTTTTGGATAGGCGCATGCTCCTTAGAATTGCTAGCAACATTAGAATTGTAAGCTTGATAAGGCCTTGAGTTAGGAGAAGGTATTTGGCCTTGATTATAAGGATGATAAGGTGGTCTGCTAGACTAATTTTGTTGGTAATTAGATTAAAATGGGGGTTGATAAGGCCTAAGATTTTTACTTTGCTACCTTTTTATATTCACTATCTCATTTCCAAAGGTCTGCAATAGCCCTTTAATTTCTTGAAATTCATGAGACTAAGCTGGGGATGTGTTTTCTTGGCTATGGGTGATCCCATAATAGTGGTTTACAATTTTTGGCCAAATTGGACATTGAAATTATTATTTTTAACTAAATCTTCACATTCGGGCACCTATAGTAGCTAAACCATGAGGAATTTGAAGATGGTGCAAACTAGAGTCTTGTCACATTTTGTCTGCAGATTAAAAAAAATTATTTTCAAATTTTTTGGAATCAGATTGTACTTCTTTTTCTATCTCCCACGAAAACTGGTTTTTTAAAACAACATTTTAAAAGTGACGACACTTTTATAACGATAAATTTTTTCCATGAAGGATAAAATTATAATTTTTCAATTTAGATTTGTAACTTTGATATTCAGTGCTTCCACTTGGTTATATAGTTTTATTGAATATTTTTTCTTTAATAAAGTTTCAATTCAAACCACCACAATTCGACATAACATGATCAGATAACACGTAACTTTTTTTTTGTATATATCAAAATTCATTTTTTTTGTTGGATCAAGGACTTTAATATCTGGTGCACTCATATTTCATTTTTTTTTGATAATCTACTATTTTTTTCCATATGTGCGAACAAAGACTATTTCAATGAAAAACCTATGTTTAATAAAACTAAAAAATAAGTACATAATAAAACTAAAACATTAATTTATATTTGTTTAATAGCTCATTTGAGGACTACTTAATTCCAGTTGGCTTTGTAAAGATTCCTCTATTTTCATCCTCAACTTGAGCTTCAGCGTAAAAAAATAGTTTTTTGTGAACAAAGTAAAAAATCAGGGAAAAGGGGGGTTCGCTAGAATCGGAGGGGGTTCTAGCAAATCTCCAAGGGTTCTAGTGAACCTTGGTTCATTCGAACCCCCCTCAATATGAATTTTCCTTTTTTTTTAGGTGGGAAATGTGGGCCTAGTAATTAAATAGGTTTGTTTGAACCCTAGTTCGGTCGAACCCCTCTTTGGTTCGGTTAAATTTATAGGTTCATTCGAACCCCTAAAACCAATTTTTTTGCCATGGGGTCATTTTTTCTCAGTTTTCCTTCCTCCATCGAATTGTAAACCACTATTGTGGCTTCACCCTTATTGGGATGGGTATCAAGTGTTGGAAAATTTGCTGGTGTAGCTGGAATAACAGCTAAAGGAGGTAATTGCATTGGTATTGGTGGTTGAATTGCAGGATATATTAGCATGGGTGGCCTTGGAGAAATTTTACCAGCTTGTATAAGGTTGTTTTCAGCTCTAATAGCTACATCATAAGTAGCTGGAAGTGAATCCCCTCGCATAGATTTAATCATTATTGAAATGTTTCTATTTAAAGCTCTTATATAATATAAAAATGCATGATCAACGAGTCTCACCGTCTCTGGAATTCTATCCCACATTTTTTGAAAATAGTGACTAAAGTCTGACATGACTTCGTGAGGGGCCCTCTTAATTGTAGACAACTGCTGCATCAATGAAAAATGGTCCAATTTTTCTTCAAATAAATTGCATAACTTGTTGCCCAAGTCGTCCCATGTTGCTATGGAATTGATGGGTAGACCTCTAAACCATTGTAGAGCCTTTCCTTTGAATGATGCTTCCAACAACCTAAGTGCAACATTCTCCTTTGTCATGTGATAAACAACACATAGGTTTGCATCATATTTTATGTGCTTAGTTGGAGTAGTCTGATCTTCACCATGAAATTATGGCAGACTCTTCAAAGCAGCCATAGGAATGACATCATGCTGGCTTAAATTCAATGGGCTTCCTTGGTTGAAAGCAACAAAAGGCTGATTTCTAACTACTGAAATCATTGTAATTGGGATTCCTACATCAATAAAAACTGGGGAAGCAATATGGCTTCTCATAGAAGGAGTAGATTTAGTTCTTCTTGAATAGACAATGGTCTTCTGAGGGTTTTGAATCTCTCCTTTCTTCTGGGTGGGGATAATTGCAAATACTTGAAAGAAGAAAAGCTACTTCTGGTTTGTATTCTTTTCATAAGCTGAAGTGCACCGATTTTACTAAACCAAAGCTCAGAGTCGCCAGGTACATGCTAAGAAAATGTATCTCAAGAAGATTGTAACTATTGCTACACACACCAAACAACAGTGTGAAAATTTTGATTTAAGACTAAAAATTATAGTTCTTAGTCCCATCGGGTGAGCCAAAAACTGTTGTCACTAAAACTTGCACCCTTTGCTAAGCTATAACCTCAAAAATTTTGTGACACATGGTAACATTCCCAAGCCGTGGGCAACCTGTAGTGAGAATGTACCTCTAGAGAAAGGGTTGGCTCCCCTTGATATCTCACCTAAATTAGTCTTACTAATGAATTTGCAGAGAAAGAGTAAGGAGGAAAAATATATAAAATGAAATCTAATCCTAAAGGTGATGCACCAAATAACTTTATGAACTCTATTCAAATGGAAAGACATAGATTTAACTAGTAATAAAAACCTATTTTTTGCACAAGTCAAAACTCATAAACTTTACATTAACAATTTATAAGAAGGCTCAATACTCACTATCCTAGTAGGAGAAATGATGTTTTTCTCACAACTTAAGACTGATTATATTATTGCCACAACTTATAACTTGCAAATGTATGTGTAACTTTGCATAAAGGTACTACCATGAGATGCAATTATAAGGAAAAATATATCACATAAAATTGCACCTAATCACTAAGTACAGGGTATGTGCAGGATCATGGTGCGCCAAAAAGTGGCAATATTATGGGGGTATGTGGCTGACGACTTTTTTTTCACCCAAAATTAATGAAACAAAAAAGGTTTTTAGAGGAGATTCTCAGCTTTCCAAAAATATAAATTATGATTTAATTTGAATTTATTAAATAATTATTATTCATTTTCTATTAGAATTACGACTAAAGTCCCCCAATCGATAGGTTGATTGAAAAACATCTATGTCTTTCAAACGGTATCATATTTTGAATCCGAAAACATGCCACATTCTATGCTTCATATAATATAGGATTAAAAAATAAAAAATAAATTTCATGAAGTTTTGACCAAGTTAAAGTGGTCAAACATATGAGTTTTTTTTTTAAAAATTTGTAATAAAAAATTCATAATTAATTATTTATTTGGAAAAAAATTACAAAAAAATATGCATCACATCCTGACATGAGTCCTCTACTTATATATAAAATATTATAAAAAAATATTATCATTTTATTATGGTTAGGGTGGTCAGACAGACACCTACTTCTTATTTTTTCCCTGAAATTTAAGTACTACCGCATTGAAATTTCAAATTTTCACCAAATAGATTTTATTTATTTTTAAATAAACCTAGTATTTTAGAAACTACATTCAATTTTCTACAAATTCTATTCTTACATATTTTTGAAATAATATAGATAACTTATTCAAATATTTACGTCAAGTTGCCTAACACTGGTTTTTCTGAATTTTTTGCCACTTAAGGGCCTATTTTTTGCATAATGATCCTGCACATACCCTACACAATTCAAGAAAAATGAGAAGGAAAATTGCTTCATATTACTCTAAAAAAAAGTGTTGCAATGCTGTATTGATCACTATAAAATGAGTTACAAACTTTTCACCTTTGCTCTAGAACTTTGAAAATTACAAGTAGCATAAGATGAACTAGCAAGAACTAAAGAAAAAAGACTAAGTCTTTTCCCTCTATACAATAAAGGGATCCAAAAAGCCAAGAGGAGATAATTAAAATCAAAATATTTGAACTCCAAAGCTATCCATGAGCAAAAGCAAAATTGCCTAAAAAAGGGGCCCACCGATATTGCAAATTGAGCTTAAACAACTCAAAACTCTATCTCATACTGCATGTAGTTGAAATGTAACCCAGAATGGCTCTTGAGTGCATGGAGATGGCATTAAAAATGAACTGAAAGTGAAAATATCCTCCCAAAATCTCTCTCACGAACATAAAAGGAAATCCTCTAAAAGAGGACCCAAAATTGAAGTAAATTGAACTCATTACATTGCAAACTCCTCCTTATGTTGTGTGTGATCAAAAGGCCTCCAAAAAAGATCTCAGTTTGACTCAAAGTCATGCAAATAGAACTCCAAGTAACACCTACTATCTTCAGTTCAATTTCACTTTTCTATTTTGTATGATTTTGGGAAAAAGGATATATTTGATCAAATATTAAACATAATCAATATGCTTATTTTATTATTTAGTATATAATAGTTCTTTCTTTTTTCCTTTTTTGAGTATTACATATTAAATATTAGGGTAATTTTATTGATTATTACCATTAATATTTAATTACAATATTGAATTTTGTCTATAATCATGCAAAATACAAGTTGAGTTTCTCCACTATTTTCAAAATCAATGATAAATTTTGAAGTAATAGATCATAAGCTCATGGGCTCCCTAAGCATGATTAGGTTTATTTACTTTGATAGTCAATACCAAGGAAGCACTAATATGAAAAGATTTATTAAAAACATAGTAAAAAACTCATACACTCGAATTAGGGCAGCAAGGTAAAAGCATCGAACCCTAATCATCAATCCTTTCATTCATACTATGCAACTTTGGAGAGGAAAGCTCTATGCCTGACCACCATTGGCTAGGGTTTGGAGGAGCTTGAATCCATTTATTTCTCTATTTCATGTCGATTTTACTCTGGAAGCTACTGGAAAATCAACGTAATTCCTCCAAAGTCTTAATTTTTTGACATTTTCCTTCCTTTGGAAATCCTTCTTCAGGCTTCTACAACCACCATCATATATTGTTTCTTGATGTATTCTTATTTCCATGCTCTGTCAATACTTTCTTCTATGTTTTGTGGCAGAATATGAGGTTTTTCTAAAGCTTGTATGGACCTTTAGCAGTGGGTTCTATGTTGCAAAAATGTCTGATTTCTCCTTGAGGCCGTGGGTAAGCTCACTTCCTTGTGTTCTCTTGCTTTTTGTGGCTTCTTAATATGCTCATAGCTGCATTTTCTTTTTGATTCTGGACCTTCAATTACTTATAGGACCTAACTGTATGCTGCTATTGGGTATTCGTTTTTTCTACTTTGTCTGTAAAAATTGAGGGTTTCTTTCTTTCATTCCTTCAAAATATATGTTTATTCAATTTCAATAGGCATAGGAGTATTGAATATTTGTTTTCTCCAATGATGGCCATGGCTGTATCTTGAATTTTGAAGGTTTACTACGTTGGCCATGAATCTTTACCCTATTCATTTGCATTTTCTCCATCTGATAGCCGTCTATTATCAATGAGTTTGAGGATTTTT
>VDFB02332368.1:0-18377 GCA_007258455.2 Sequoia sempervirens
AAATCTTTGCAATGTCTTATCCAGAAAGTTCACCAATACCTCTTTCACCAAAAGTTGCTTAAGTGAAAGCTGTTGCCTATAAAATTTGGGGTAATAATAATAAACACATTGAACCATTGAAAATCTATTTGAAGATTATCAACATACCATTGAAAATCTTTCAATTATTCCAAGATCTGGAGATTACACAAATAAAATAAATAAATTAAACAATATTCTAAAAATAAATAACAGATTAAATGAACTTTCAAACCATAAATAAATAAATAAATAAAACAAATCTAAGAACTCACCTAAATAAAACCTTTCATATTGTCAAATTCCTGAGCCATGGAAATAAATATTTCAAGACCATGTCAACCCCTTCAAAGTATTTTTGTCCCCATCTCTTTGTTAGTACAATAGAGAGCACCACAACTGCAAAACCCACACCATATGACAACCCCACTGCAATCCAATACCACAGACTTTCCTCACTCTGTTCTTCTTCATTGGTAGATGTAGAAATAGGAGGAGCACGAGCAAATTCCAGCCAAGAGAAATTCTTTGGGAGCGGGCATCCCCATAAATTTGGATTTCCTTCATATGAAGATTTTGTAAAGGTTGCCATGTGTCCTCCTTGTGGTATGCTACCTGAAAGGAGGTTGTTAGATAACCTGAGGACTCCCAAGTAGCTCAAAGATCCAAGCTCCCATGGAATTTGTCCAGAAAAAAGATTTGAAGAAAGGTCTAATGATTCCAGCCAACTCATTTGTACAATACTATTTGGAATTGTACCATTCAGATTATTCATGGATAGGTTGAGAAACATCATACCTTTCAACTTTCCTAAATCTAAAGGAAGATTACCATTCAATTGAGTGTTGGAGAGGTCAATGGCTGCCATGGTGGAGAAAATATATGGGTAGTGCTCATCTCTACCTTTAGAATTGATATTCAATTTATTCTCATACTCGTAACTAAATGTGACACTGAGATTTGAGGATTGAGACATGATATGTCCTTGTTGTGGTTCTACCAACATTGCCTGTAAACTGAAAAAGCTGTGGGGTATGAAGCCTGATAGATGATTTGAAGAAAGGTCCACGATCTGGAGGTACTTCAGCTGCCCGATTTCTATAGGAATGCCACCTTCAAAATTATTTTTCCTCATTGCCAACACTTGCAATTTTGAAAGGTTTCCTACCAATTTTGGAATCTGGCCTTTCAATTGGTTTTGCCCGATGTCTAGAAAAAGTAATTTTGTGTAGTTTATTGTTGAGGGAGGTAATGCTCCACTCAGCTGGTTATTCCTTATCACTAGTGATTGCAGTTGACTTAGCTCACCAAACTTAGATGGTATCAAACCTCCCAAATTATTATCCCCCAAATTCAAAATTTGAAGTGAGGAAAAATTGGCTATGCTTGGAGGGATGATTCCACTCAAATGGTTATTTGCCAAATTTAAAACTTGCATTGACCGGCTAACTTGCATGCTTGGAGGAATATTTCCTATTAGTAAATTGTCATTGAGAAGCAATCCTTGTATATTAGGTGGCCAATTCAGTGGTATATGTCCGCACAATTCACTGTTAGACATGTCCACAACTTGTATTGCCTTCCAAGCTGAACTATTTAGAAAAAGATGACCTTGTAGATGATTTGTTGTGAGATTGATGTACTGTAGGTTCATATTCAATAGCCAAGATGGAATTTCTCCAACAAGATTGCTGTTAGCTATTGTCAACCCTTCAAGTGAGAATTGAGTGGAAATCCATGAGGGTATTTGACCATCCAAGTGGTGTTGCTATTAAGTACACAATTGGATAAGCTCAAACTCTCTAATTTGTTAAGGTTTTGTAAGAGAGCCTCTAAACTAATTTGATGGTTGTTTGGTACTAAGGATGCAATACTTTGGTTGAATGGATTCCCATCAGCAAAGAGTCCAGTGAGGGAGGAGAGCCTTGAGAATGATGAGGGAAGAGTTCCGTTCAGTTGGTTGTTTGACAAAAACAATATTTCCAGTGAAGAGAGATTGCCCAAGGAATTTGGGATGCACCCACTCAAGTGATTGTAAGAAAGATATAGGGCAAATAGAGAAGAGAGATTAGAGAGAGAGGAGGGAATGCTTCCTATGAGTTGATTATTTAAAAGATTTAGGCAAGTTAAAGAAGAGAGATTAGAGAGAGAGGAGGGAATGCTTCATGTGAGTTGATTCCAAGGAAGATCTAGGATAGTTAGAGAAGAGAGATTAGAGAGAGAGGAGGGAATGCTTCCAGTGAGTTGATTGTCATGAAGATCTAGGATAGTTAGAGAAGAGAGATTAGAGAGAGAGAAGGGAATGCTTCCAGTGAGTTGATTCAAAGAAAGATGTAGGCTAGTTAGAGAAGAGAGATTAGAGAGAAAGGAGGGAATGCTTCCTGTGAGTTGATTCAAAGAAATATCTAGGCTAGTTAGAGAAGAGAGATTAGAGAGAGAGGAGGGAATGCTTCCCGTGAGTTAATTGTTAGAAATGTATAGACTAGTAAGAGAAGATAGTTTCCTAAGCAGGAAGGAAGAGTACCTGTTAATCCATTGTACAAGAGGTCTATAGGTGTATGTAGGCATATGGTTGCAACAAAAGTGAGGGTGCACAAGCTCTCCTTTTACAAATCTCAACACCGACTACATGATGAGTGGTGTTGTCACAGGAAATACCACCCCAGGGACAGCAATCTGTTCCTTTCTCCCACGAACTGAGAGGATATGAAGAGGAATTGAGGCCGGCTTTGAAGAGAAGAAGAGCGTGGGCTTCCCTCTCAATACATCCTCAGCAGAAATGAGAGGGCAAGTCAGTAATGATGTGCAGGGTTGCCATGTGGAAATAACAACCACACAGCCATGTGGTGGAAGTAAAACAATACTTTATATTGTTGTATTAAATTTGATTAGACTTGTGGTGGAAAATTAGAGAAGACTTTTATGAAAGACAAAATATTATTTGAGAATATTACTGACTTCTTTAGTCAAATAAATTTTTTAATATTTAGAAATTTAATTGTAAAAGTTCACTTAAATTTATAAAAAATTATAAATTTATTTTATTTTAAAAAATTCAAGAATTTTAACTTATTCAATAATTTTATAATAAATTCTTTTTAATTTTAGATTTTTTTTAATCATATTTAAAAATAAAAATGTTAATTGTATTATAATTGTTTTAGTCATATTACATCTCATTATAATGAGACATCATTCTTAATACAATATTTCTAAATCAATATAACTTTTTACTTTCCTTCAAAATTACTTAAGCAATCATTTAAATCTAATCTTTTATTTTTATTTTTTTTAAATTAATTTATGAGTCCATTTTGTCTTCCTAAGAAAGAAACCCTTTAAACAACTTAATATGGATGTCTAGCATATATCTCCCTGTTAGAAATTAAGATTCAAATTATATCCCATCACTTTCATTTCTCTTTTTAAAATCTAAGAATTTTTATAATATTAATTTGCAAGTTTATATGGTAAACAAGTAAGTCATTTCTAATTAACTTGCTTGAGAATGGCATATCATTTAATAAGTATATATTTTTATATTTAAGTTGACTTGTATTTTAAATTATTTATAGGTGATTCAAAAACACAATTTTGATCATTCAATAAGGTGATCCTCAATTAGACCTAAACCAAACATGATAAAATAGTAAATCATATATTTTTTAAACAAAGTTTATTAATTTTTAATGTTCAAAATCATAAGGACAACACTATGTCAACTACAAAAGTCCAAGCCCCTCTTCCTTTTTAATATATAAATTTGTTGAACTTTCTCAATTTCTATTAAAAAAATTAATGTAAAATTTTGAATAAGTGGGGTAATATATATATTATTGATGAAATTTACTTGAGAAGATTATATTTTTCTCATGTCATTCAACCAATTAAGTTGTATAAGGGGGTAGCATATAATAGATATATTAAGATAGGTTTACGAATAAGTGTAACAAATGTGACATTAGGGTGAATGTATTAGAATAAGTGTGTATAGGGATATGGTAGTGACTAACTCCATAAGAATATGTATGTATATGGATGAGTAAAGACTAGTGGATTGAACCCAACATGTACATGTATCAATACATTTCCTCAAAATAAACACAAAACTATATGAGAAATGGCATGGCATGCAAATTTCACTATTAGAATAATGTAGAAAATAAAGCACACTAGATGCAAATGTATATAAGGGATAAATTGGCATTATTCAAATATTATATAAATTAGGATTTGAGATTCATAATTAAGTAGTATGATATTACAAGTAGATTGAATTAACAAAGACAAAATAAAGCTTACCTTGGAATTGATAAATGAGGAAAAGGAGAAAACCTATGGGAAAAATCCCCTCAAAAAGAGAGAAACCCCCCTCTCAAAATAGATAAATAAATGAAGAACTAAACTTAGCCCCCAAATATGTAGCCTTTTTATGTCCTTACAAGATCAATGAATCCACATAGCATAGAGACAACATTGTGAATGAAGAATGTATCAAATTGAGTGTTGAAGTAGGTCCGTTTGCAATAAATGATGCACCTTCCTTTTAGAGGAAATAATTTCCACTTCAAAAGTTGAATTAAGGGAAGGATTAGGAAGATGATCTTTGGATTAGGAAGAAGATCTTTGGAAAATATTTACATATCTCTAAGTTAGTGATAGATGTGCCAAATTTTAATTAAGAGTCCTAGGCCTAAATATAAAATATTGTAATAAGAAAGCATGCAATTATGGAGGAGAGTGAGTGAGAGGGTTTATAAGTAACCTCATGGCTTGGATAACTATTCCTACAAAAGGTTTCAACTTTAATGATGATGAAGGTGAGATATAGGAATTAGGAGCTATAGGTTGTGTCATAATAGAAGTATGTAATGGAAAAGAAAATACATCCAAAGAAGTAGATAAAATCCATCAAAGAGAACACAAATAACATCAATAGTGTCACTAACATTTGAAAGGTGAGATTACACAAATAGATGTGGAGTGTCTAGTAATTTTAACTATCAATAAAGTGGATCTCATCGATATGAAGGACATTGCTACAAAGAATCACTAGAATCCCTTGATGGAGTGACTCTAAACTCTAATAAAATAATAAGTTATGGAGGAATGTATTATAAGAGGAAATATATGTCCTCAATGGTATCATCCAAGTCCAAAATATGACATTCTATAAATAAAGAAGATGTCTCTTGTACGAATGTATCCCAATGATGTGAATCCATATGATATATATAATCTTTCTATAAAGAATAATTTGGAGCTCTTAGAGAAATTAATCTAAGCCTCAAAATAGTAACTAGTATAGGAGGAATATCCTTAACTACAAATAGGGTATCAAAAGGAGGAGAATGATTAATAATAATTAATATTATCCATATGTGAAAGGTTCTCCAAGGAAGCATCACTTTCAAATGGAGAATCAAGGTCTTCATATAGCTTTTGGATGAAGTTCCAAGTAATGAAAGAGCACTCAACGTACTCAATTTAATGCTAAATACCATCACAAATAGTGAGACGCATTAGTCCATAGGTCATGCCAATGTTGTTTAACCATTCAATCTTATGCTTATGGTTATTTGGCTCAATGATGAGTCCAAGGAGATAAGGAATTTGATACCACATAATATATCAGCCTTGTATCCCTTGTTTCTAGAACAAATGTTTTCTAAAAGCATTCCAAAAAATGATGAAATTTAGTACCAAAACATCATAATGAAATACTTAAAAAGTGGAATTGTGTCTTAATTCATAATTAAAATACCCCATGACAAGACAACTCCCTCTAACTAGTTACTATAATGACCCACCCATTAATTACAATATTTGACACTTTATGATTAGTGAATTTACAATATGCAATTCTATTTTTGTTAAGCTTTACAAGGTCCAAAAGTGACTAAAATGATGAAAATATGGTCCAAATATAATATCAGAAGAAGTAGAGGATACTAGTATAAAGTAAATATGGTTCAAATATGATCCAAAAAGGAGTTCGTTTTCACAAATAATTTCCCTCGGAAGTTCTCAACTTATAAGAAACCTCAATTTCTAGAAAATTGGAGCATCAAATCAAAAAAATATTTTTACCATGATGAAGAGCATGAAATTCTACTTCATTTCCAAAAAAATATCCTAAAAAAATTCATATGGTTGACGAGGAGCATCCCAAATTTGGTTAAATAAATATAAAAAATCTAATAGAGAGGTGCTAGAGACCCTAATTTTAGAGGAGAAATAATCAAATAGTAGAATGGTAGATCCATTGGTCGTAGTGGTGAGTGGGTTGGTCACTAGAGGCCAAGGGTGGTTTTAGGGTCATGCTTTAAATGAGAGACACTTAGGTGGCATAGATACCATGTAACAACAATGGTGGTAGGTGTGTCACTCACATAGTGGAGGTTGGGAAACTATTAATGATGGTAGCAGTTCGTATACTACAATGCTAGGCACTAGCAATCAACCCATGAACTACACTAATTACTAGTGGTTAGTGATTTTTTAAAATTCTTTTTACTATACACTTGCATAGGGATTGTATTGATTTTCTAAGTAATTTTTTCCTCCACTGCCACTTTTTAAGTAATTTTGCAATCAAACCTCCATTTTTAAACTAGCATTGCAAACTCCAATTTTAGAGAATGGAATCTAATTTTGAATTTCTCAAGACTTTTGGATGCTATGGAACAACTAAAACTTGAAACCCTAGATGTTAATTTTTTTTCAAACCATTTTGATTCTCTAGATCATCCAAGGATGAAAGAGAAGATCATGCTAGAATATTTAGGAAAATATATATGATTTTTTTACTCCCTTAATATCTCATAATAGAAACTAAAGATCTACCTTAACACTAAGGCTTTGATTTCATGTTATAATTTATAAAATAGATATTAACTCATAATTTATTACAAGGATTAAATATAATGATATTATAAATATAAATGATTAAAGATCAAAATAGCCTCATCGAGTTAGTTTTGAAAGGCACACAAATACTCAAGAGACAGAGATCTATAATAAGTAAAATAACATAATAGAAAGCTAACAATAATTTAATCAATATATAAATTCAATTTATTAGAATGGGTTAGGAAGGTTTGTCTTGGGGAGATCTATGCTAGGGTTTGTGTCTTTTTTGTCATTTGTTGTCATCCTTATGTCACTTTGTGCATTTAGTGCAAGAAAACTTTTAATCTTCTACATTTATTATAGGATTGTTTGCTAGTCCTTTTTATGGCCTCAAACTATCTCAATTTATTGATAAGTAGGAGCTATTTTCCATGGCATGTCAAATTGTGATATTAATGAACATCACTTGTATAGATCAATGGTTGCTCCAATAGTACAGATTTGAACTATGTTAATCCGGTATTAGAAGTCTGTTAATCTGGTATTTTGGTCTAGATTATCTTATCTTATAAGATTCATTTAAAAGTTGATAATATGTTCTATCTTAACATCATTTTCATCTATAGACAAGATTTCAGCTGGCTTGGTTATACGGTTGGAAAGATATAGTTAGCAGAAGATTGGCACACAGTATTCTATTTATATACTAGTTCAATGAGTCAGTTTTTTGGTCTAGATTCTACAACTAAGAAAGATATCGTGCTACAAGACTTTCTATATAGATTCTTGGCTATAAGATTCATCTTACATTGACATTTTATGTTGATATGTGAACACACACGAAAGATAGGAATAATAATAGTGTTATGTTATGAGGATTATAGTAAAACACTGTATAGTGCATTGATGTGGGAGATTCTACACTTTCTCATGATTAATTATTTTATCTTACAGAGTTGAAGATAAGTTACTCAATGTCATCTAAAGGAGAATTTGATGTGTTAACAATTTTTGGTGTTACATGTATGGTGAACGAATTGCATATACGTTTGAAGTCTTTGATGTTTAGGTCTAACTCTGGTCTACCTAATTATGAATTTGAATTAAGAAGATTAAATATGTGTAGTGAATGCTAAAGGGATCTATCTTAGGTCCATGCCGATTAATATCATATACTACATGCTTGTGCTGGAAATGTAGATGGATATGTCTCGAGGATAAAGCTAACAGAGTTAGTTTTTATTTGAAATAGGGCTACTCTAATTAGGCCGACCTAATTAGTGTATGTGAGTGTATATGATATATATGGGTATGATGTGTTATCTTTCATGGACTTAGCCTTTGATGACAGTAGAGCTCCTCGAGCTAAGGAGTTTATGTAGGATACTCAGGATATCCTTAAGGTACTTAAGGATAACATTCAATAGGCACAAAATCAATAGAAGATGTATGCTTATAGACATCGTGTGGAGAGAAAGTTTGAGGTGGATGATTTTGTTTTCTTGTGCCTCCAGCCATACAAACAGAGCACATTGAAAAGAAGTGGTGTGTAAAAACTGAAGCCATTATTTTACGGGCCGTACTGGATTGTGAGGAGAGTTGGAGAGGTGGCGTATGAACTTGAGTTACTAGTAGGCAATAGGATTCATAATATTTTTCATGTATATTGCCTCAAAAAGGCCTTGGGATAGAATGTGGTTTCTTCTCCTATCCTTCCACTGCTTGATGAGGAGGGATTATTGATACTTGAGCCTGAGTCCATTGTTGATATGAGGGAGCACACGTTGTATAACAATACAATAAAAGAATATTTAATCAAGTGGAGAGACTTTCCATTGGAGGATGCTACATGAGAAGGAGATAAAATACTTCAACATCCTAATATGTGATTGCTTGAGGGCAAGCAATCCCAGGAAGGGAGGACTGTAATATCCTCACTTTAGCACTAATAGTTGGAGTTGTGTGCTAGCTCATTCACCATTCTCGTGAGCTATTCATTTTGGTGAGGGAATGTATTTTTGGCCAAGAGAATATTATTTTGATGATTTTTTCCAATAAGGAAGGAAGGGAATTAATATTTAATTATTTGGCAATGTGGAGTTGTATTTAATTAATTTATTAAAGTGACTAAAATAAAATATATCTTTTATCCCACATTGACAAGAAAAGTGAGTGGGCTCCCTTTGGAAATGTATAAATAGAAGCTTGGGCTTGGCTTTTATCATCTTATGTTGGAATTATCTTACTTATTGAGAATTTTCTCTTGGTTGGAACTAAGTTACAACTTGATCAAGGTGATGCTCCCTTGGTTAGTAGGGTTCGGTGATGGCCCCATTCCCAAATTGAGAGGTGGATGCAATCAATATTAATCATAGAGATTAATTGAGACATTTTGGATAGTTTTGTGTGAAAAAAAGAGGTCTGCAATTTTGTTTCAGTTTGCAGGTCAATCATAAAAGATCTTGCATTTTCATTTGTAGCTCATCATTAAAGGATTAGATTTTTTTGGGTACTTGAGGGATCAATTGCTAGTGTCTCAACAATCATTTTAGGAATAGATTGGAGAAGTTTGCAGTTGGTAATTATTTTATATATTTTCATAACCTTCAAGCAGTAGGGGCAACCCTCCTTCCTAGGGGTTATTTTGCTCAAGGAAGCTCTAAAAATTCTGAAATAAATTGCAAAAGGGGCACCTTGGTTGGTTGAAGAGTGTTGCAAAGTTTGGTGGCCAAATTCCCAACCTTCAAGGAGATTCAAATATTTTTGTGGGAGCTTCCATCTCATACTAGGTTCTTCCAGATTTTTATATCAGTCATTTAGTTGCATTTTAGTTATAGAAATTTGCATATTTGTAAGCCAAGAGTCTTGGAACTATCATTGCATTTCATTGGCATAAGTGGGTAGCATTATTTCCAGCTTGTAGACATTATTATCATTGCAATATAATGATGGGAGACATAAGGAGTTTTTTTCCATCTATTTGACAAATTATCTCTTAATATAAAAGCATCATTCTTAAGTTAGTTTTCATGCAAAGTATTTTTCTTAATGTCATTCATTTACATTGGATTAGTTTGCATGACAAATGTTTTTTAAAATGTACATTGGTTGTAGGTACGCATTTCATATTAGCAACTCATTTATATGCATTTGACAATACAAAAAGAGTTTTCATTTCATATTAGTTACTTGTTCACTTGCATTTGCACCAATTCAAAGCATTCTAAATATATTATACATCAAAACAATAAAAAAAAACAAACTGAAACAACAAAACCAGCAAGCTAAGAGGTTGTCAGTAAAGTGTTTGACAAAATTCCTAAGGTGCAACATAAAAAAAATTGGATTAGATTTGGCATAGGTCATTACAACATCTCACAATCATCCTTCTTATTTTTCCATTCATGATTTTTCCAAGATTCCCTAAATCCATCATTAATTCCTTCCCTTGCCTCTACGATTTTGTACCCTAGCCGGTGTCCCCCATTACTAATTGTCTTCTTTCCTTCAATACACTAATTCTTCCTTTTAGTTTATTCTTCCCTTACTAACCTGCCTTCCTCTCCATTGTACTCTATCACTATTTCCTCAACCCTTTCATTCGAATTGTTGACTATTTCCTTCACTAATGTCTATTTCCTCGAGCATTCTTCCCTTGTGTTCCCTTTTGTTTGACACTTATAAAAAATTATCAATTGATCTTCCCTCTCAATATTCTATTGCCATATTCCATAGTTTGATCTGATTTCCATCTCATCTAGTAACAAGGGGGTAGGTTTTATTCTTATGCATACCCTTGCATACATTACACACTTCCTATCGTCCATGTTTCCATTTGATCGCACATAAGTTCCCATCCTATCTCCTATATCTTTTAGGATTTCAGGGTTCCAATATTGTGATGGTGGATTGTATAATCTTATATATATTGGGATATCTTCAAACTTTATAGGATCAAACTTTTTCTTAAAATCTCTAATGGAAAAGCTAGTGCCATCATTAGATATGACCCCTCATTCAAAACCTTCCATTTTATTATCTTTGCTAGGAATTCAACCAAGAAAAAGCCATTTGGGAGTGATTTTAGAGTTACATCCCTCCCCCAATTTTGATCACACCAACATCTTAGCTTTCTCATTTTTGGCCATTATCCTCCCCATTTTAAGAAGAAATAAACATCCTTCATTCTATCTATTGTCTTTTCTAAAGTATCATTTTCCAAAAAAATAGAAATGCATTTTCCATGAGAGTTAGGGTTAAGAGGGATTCTATTGGCACCTAACACTAGCTAATCCCCTTACCCCAAAATTTCCTTACTTTTCCAAATGATTAGTATGGTGAATTAATTCTTTGGTGGCAAGTTGCAACTTCTCTAACTTTTATTTGGGCCCAACTATTGGCCTGACATCCTCATTCTATCCCTATTTTCCTATTGGTTTCATTCATTCCAACGATTTCTCGATCAACCATTTGTCACAAATCCTAGCTGCCACATTCTTTCCACCCCATATCTCTATAGCCTTGGCCATATTTATTTTTTAGCCTACTTCAACCTTCCCCAAGATTTTCACCCCATGATTTATCAAGATTCGTTGTCATTGTTCTCTTGTGGCCCTTTATTTCCATCGTTGAATGCACAATGCTCATTTCTACAATCACTTGATTGCTTTGTCTTATTCCACTTCTTCCAACCATTGTATTCCTCATTATAATTACCAAATTGACATATTCCTCCGCTTTGAAACTAGTGACCCACACCTTCATGTGCCTTTTATTGTCAACCCTCACTTCCTTCTTTATTCTCCTATGTTTATTGTCCATGCTTAGCTTGGCTTTCTCCCCTCCTCCATTCCTCAATGGACCACTCTGGATCTGCCTAATTTTCACATGCATCTAATCTCCTTGCCATTTTCTATATGACTATTACATATATTATAGTATAATAATATTAAAATAAATAAAAAATAAAAAATAAAAAAGTTTTATGTATACAATTTTTTATATATTAAAGATAGTATAATAATCAATTTTTAACAAAAGTTAAATATCAAATGCAAACCACACAGGGTCTATCTGATGTACAAAAAATTATATAGTCTTATGCAATTGAAGCAAATAATATATATTCATATACATTAGGCTTTATATAAAATGTATAGTCCTAACCATATATCTAGATTGTGATTAGCAATTCCTGTTGTTTTTATATTGACCCATATCCTTCCACCCAATAAGAGGATTAATGGAACATATCTCATCGCTTGATCGCATGCCCTTCATAGTGAAATCATCTCCTTGGTTGACATGGAACTTGGCTCTACCTTGTGCTCCTAGGTCCTTTTCAGCTTCTTAGGAGGCACATTTCCATTGTATTTTAGTTGGAATTCTAAGTACTGTTTCAAGAAAGGAGTGTTTTTCAGATTTGTTAAAGTACCACATTTGTACATATTTGATATCATATTTTTTTCACTCTCGTGGTACCTCATTTAACAACTTCAATAATTTGAACCTAGATACCTCCATAGTTAAAATAACATGCATTGAAATATTGTGAAAATTGAGTCTTTTAATAGTCTCAACAATTATCCTCTTTGATCCTTGGAATTTTCCCTCACTTCTTGCTATCCATATTACCCATAATATTTCACTATAAAATATTAGCCAAAATACATTAAATTCTTTATTCAAACTACTCACATTCTCAATCAATATTTATTTCTAATTAATAACACTTTTATCACCCCAACCCTTTAAATTGACACAAAATAAATTCCATATTTCTTAAGCATAAAAATAGTAAAAGAAGGTGTCTTGTTGTTTCAAGTTTCCTACAAATGCTACAAACTTCAATATCAATGGAGTTAACTTTATGGGGAAGCCTTTGAAGGATAAAAATACATTTAAACATTCCTTTTTGGGCTTAAGAGTGTTTGACCATAGAT
Source organism: Sequoia sempervirens (assembly GCA_007258455.2). Taxonomy (NCBI): domain Eukaryota; kingdom Viridiplantae; phylum Streptophyta; class Pinopsida; order Cupressales; family Cupressaceae; genus Sequoia; species Sequoia sempervirens. Next base: position 12,813 of record VDFB02332368.1, read on the forward strand.
TATTAAAAATTCTTTGCCACTATTCAATAGTTAGAATCAAATACTAAGTCATAATAATGTAGTCAACTATAGAATCATTGTTGCATAAAGTTTTAAATACAGTTTTGTAGACATGAAAATTATTTTGATCGATATCACACACTTGATTCTGGTTCATTAACATCACTTCATCCTTAATCATCTCTCTACTAACCATTTAATCGAATAATCTTTATCTGATTAAAATTCATCATATTTCCTCAATCGTATTTCCCCTTTTAATTAAATAAGTCAACCTTATTTAACTAAATCTAATTCTCCTCTTTTGATTAAATAAATTAACTTTATTTGATTAAATCGTCATATTCTCCTCTTTAATTAAATAAATCAATTTTATTTAATTAAGTCATCAATCAATCCTAAAGTCCCTCTTTAATTAAATAAATCAACTTTATTTGATTAACTTCTAATGTTCTTCATTTAATTGATCAAACTTTATTTAATTAAATTACTAATGCATCAATTTCCTCCCATTTGATTTAAATAAATCCAAAAATCTAAGTCAACTGTCAAATGAGATAAATTCTATCTAAAGTTAATTAAATCCTAATTAACTCTAACTCTAATCCTCAAATCCTCTAGATTTTGCAACTTTCACAAGTAAATCAATTTAATTGATTTATAAATTCTTCTATTTTCATTCAAAAAGGCATCTCAAGTGGAATATTCCTCCAATTCAAAAATTCCCTCCCAAAAGGACTTGTCCATCCAACAAGGCATTAAAGGCCTCTTACATTTCCTTTTTCTTGAGCCAAGTGGCATTAAATCTTCTTTCATCTCCCTCCAACATGTCACTTCCTCAAATTTGAAATCCACCTAATTGCATTTATTTGCTCATTGATCAAAATGTGTTCCATCTCTCTTAAATGGCATGTTGGCAACTGACACATTATTATTGGTTCATTTTTAATCCCACATCCTTCATGTTTTGCATTCCTCTATCCTTCTTTCCTATAAATGGAGAGCTCTTCTATGGATTTTGGATCCACAACTTTATGCAAGATTATTATCTTCATGTTTTGAGCAATCTCATCCATTTTCATCCAAGTTTCATAGTTTTCATCAATTTCATAGCCAAGTTATTGCATATTTTCATTAAGGATTACATTGTTCATCATCAAAGCTTGCAAGGAATTGGGAAAGGGCTACTTTCGACATCAAAGTAGCACCAATTCCCCATGGGTTGATGGTTTGAATGTTCTAAGCAAGATTTAGTAGCTTTCATTTGTTTAATTTCTCTTTGTTTCTTGTTCTTGGCATTTGAATGAATTGTGTGGGGAATGATTATTTTAGATGTTTTTTAATGACTAACATTTGTTTGTTTGATCATGTTTGAGAAATTATAGATCAACCATTCACATTTTGGCGATAGAAGGAGGGAAAATCTTCCAGAATTAACACATTTTTTTTCAAAAATTATGCTATTTTTTCAAACTTTTTGTGTCTACAGGAAACAACAATGCTACAAACAACAAACAACACCGATATCAGTCCAACGTTACTATATAATGATGCTACTTCTAGTTTCTTGAGTGCCGGTTCTACATACTCCAAAGAGCGACGCTTTGTGAAACAACGACACAATTGTGGTCTTTGTTTTTCCACAGAGCATTGCTGGTTTCACTAGAGCACTGTTGACCTCCTCCAAATTGTGACACCTTTGTGTATTGTGATGCTGGGGTGGGGTAAAAGTTAGATTTCAAGTTAATTTTATCATGTGCTTTTTTTCCTTAATCAATTTGAACTTTTAACCTATTTTGTGTCTCTTTTTTTAGGGATTAATCAATTTTTGTAGGTTGAAGTGATTAAGAGGGAAAAGGGAGAAAGCAAGGAGAAGTTTTCTTTATGGCATCTTCTTTCTATTGTATCAAATGTTTTTAAACACTTTGGAAGCAATTATAATTCCATCCTAATGATTTTGTTACTTTCAGTTTTAGGACTCAAAATAAATTTCATTTGGGCTCTAAAAAGAAAAATCAAAGGGAATAAAAAGAACTTTAGGAACTTACTAGAGTTGGTTTTGGATTTAAAAATTGAACAAGAAAACTTCACACTTCATCTTGGTGCTTAAAAAGAATCCATTATTGCTTTGAGGTATAAAATGAACATGTGTTTTTTGTGTTTTGTAATCTTTTTTACAAAGTAATCTCATTCAAAAGGGAATATGCACTTGTCTCGCACATCACGGTGATCTTGAGAATCAAAAGTATTTTTGGTGATATTAAGTTGTATAAAATATTTACTCCACACTTCAATTTGGGCTTAAATTTTACAAAACATGCGAGTGTGAAGAAAAGGAATTGTGTGTGCTCCCTCCTAATTATGTTAAGCAGTCAAACTACAAATGTACTCCTTCGCTATTGTGTACCTTTAGAGGGCTTGTTTGGTGGGAAAAAGTAATCACCCCAAGGGAATTACTCAAATCGGTGATGAGGTAAACGCCATGCTAATCTTGACCAGTATATAAATTTGAATTTTGAGGAAACTCATCATTATAGGCACTCCTATGGACAAGTAGGAAATTCTCTTTGTATGGGTTGATCTTGCCTCTTGTGTGGTTATTTGAATGGGTATCCTAATTATGATCCAATCTATGTAAAATCCAAAATCCTTTCTATTTTTTGGTGCAAGAGGTCAGACCTTTGAAGTCATCCCACATTTTTGCGGCTCGTAGTAGAGATGAGAAGTTCATCATGGGAGATTCATGACAACTAAAGCTTGGCTGAATCGAGAAGAGAGTGCGCTATAAGGGGGAGCCTGCGTGTTCAATATTCTAACCATCTGCTAAGAGTAGGCATAGCTAGATTTATCCAAGTGGGAACTCAATAAATATTGTCTCATTCTATCCTAGGGTTGTGCAATCTTTGAGTCAGTTACACACATTACTTGGATCCAAAATATTTGAAAACAAACATTCAACATGATCATCAAATTTCAAACCCTTTAGGAAGAGCAAATACCTTTGAAAAAATCCAAGTGCTACTGCTTGTCCCTTGGGATTTCATCCTTAGAGGCTTCTAAGTATTTGGATTTATATCTCAATTTTCTCTCACTAAAGTCAACATTAGGGAACTATTACCTTAATTTTCTTGATTTCCACATAATGGACCTTGTGGAATGAAGAGAAATTAAGACATAGAAATTTAGTGGGAAAGCTAAGAAAGAAAGTGTTTGAGGTAAAAGAAATTCATTAATCAAGATGAGATCAATTAAGCCTCACACATGTGCTTGTTATCTTTTGGTCATATGATTTTCCATGCAAACATTGGTCTTTTGGTTTGAACTACTCTTAGCAAAAAGCATGTTCTTCAATATCGAGGTCTTGTAAGAAAAAGTCTCTCTAGGTTCACTTAGGATCAAAATAATCACTTTCATCCATCCTCAAACATCAATCAAAAAATCATCTCACAAACAACTCTTAGAAATCTTGGAAAAATCCTATATGCTAGACTTTTTGGCAAATCCTTTGAATCAAAAATCAAAATCATCTTGTTTAATTAAGTGTGTGTGGATGCATCCTTCTTCATACACTTAGTTAAACTATCACCTTATGAGAAATTTTATTCCAAGATAGTTCATCCAACATCTTTGGGTTTATGTGTTCATTATCCAAAATCCAAATCAAATCAAACCAAAATCAAATCCAAAAGTCCCAAAGTCTTGTATCCCATTCAAGGTTTCTTAAGAGTTAAATCATTCACATCATCCATCTTTCATTTATCTAATCACCACCCTTTGATCCTTAATATCCTAGATTTTCTTTTTTGTACCTAAAGTTTAGATCAATCTAAGGAGTTAGAGGTTCACCTCCCATATTCTTGAAAAATGATCTTTATTTTATGGTCCAAACTAGATCTCAACAAAAGAAGAACATGGAATATAAACTTGATCCATACATCATGAGTAATCTAAAAAGCCTTACAATTTCAATTGATTATCAACATTCCCATTTACACAATCCATACATCGCATCATCATCTCCTACAAACCTCAATGGTACACTAAATGTGAGTATGCCCAATCTAAATTTTGGAACACCTTTCCCTATGGTAAATTTAAATCAAAGTCCAAACTTACAAATCATAAACCAAACAATCAATGCATGAGTCTTCAAAAAATAAAACATTATCCCACCAAATCCATACATGCCAAATGTGAATATACCAAGTACAAGTTTACGAAACATGAACATTTCAAATCCACACTTGGTAAAATTTGGGATAGATATGTTTGTGAATCATACAAATGTTGTTCAAATTCCAAACAATATGTTAACAACTCCATGTATTGATCCAAGTCAAGGTAACACCATGAAAAATCAAAGTTACCTCAATCAAGGCAATATGTTTCCAAACCAAAACAATGTTCAATTTCAACCTATAATGCCAAATCTAAACATCATCCCAAAGAACATTGTCCAAAATCAATTTGTCCATGATCTCATACAAACACCACAAGTATACATTCCAAATATGCTTGAACAAAAGCCAAATCAACTATATGAAGGGAGTCAAGATCAAAATAAGATCAAAATCAAGATAAAATTTTGCTAGATCAATGTGTCACTTGCTAAAATATGACTCATTGCACCAAGATACATCTTCACCCCAAAATCAATACACTCTTCCATTGGTTAAACCATGTCATTAAGGCATTGAATTATTTCCACAACCACATCAAGAACAATATCTCTAATGTCAAGAAGTTGGATATCAAGATCAACACCATCAACAATAAACTCAACCTCCATGTCTTGAAGATCAATCACCACATCTTGAATATCAATTATCACATCTCCAAGATCAATCACAACAAGAATCATCTCAACAAGCACAAATATCACAAGGTAACAAACAAAAATACACACCACTTGGGGGACCAATCGAATTGGTCATGCAACATTTGGTACAAGAAAATCTCATCAAAATACCCTTTTATGAAAATGATCAAGAGCCTCAAGTTAAACCACTAGGGTATAACGAGAAGCACCTAATACAAAGAATCATTATGATGAAACCGATGCTAATACAATAACCAACCGCACCATGAATCTTCATCACCCCATCACCCCATCCATGAATTGGGACCAACATCAAGAGAAAGATTTGAATCAAAGCACAAATAACATTATCAAAGGAAAAGAAGCTAAGGAGCATAATGGACAAATCAAATACACATGGATACCAAAGAATACAAAGAAAGATTATCCCTATCAAAATCTATTAGTCAAAGAAACTATGGGGAAAAACAAAAAAGGGAAAAATATCCACCAAAGATGTCCACAAAGTCAACAATAGGCTTCTCAAGCAACATACAAAGTATATCAAGCAGTTGGTCCTAATTCCATGCACACTTCTGTATCCACCCATAATTTCTCATCTTCCCAATTTTGGAGAGTCAAAGGTTCCAAACTATCAACCAATCCATCTTCTATTCCTAAACATACTCCACCATCCACTCCTCCATGCATGATATCCAATTCTCACATTGACCATGTATTGGCAGCCACCCTTCATCATAAGGATT
>VDFB02332369.1:0-20708 GCA_007258455.2 Sequoia sempervirens
GCACTTTCTAGTAGTGTTGTTTATTTTTCAGTATTTTACTATTTTCCTGTATTTATTTCTGTTTGAAGTCAGATGTACTTTTTATGCTTCCGAGCTCATAACTTTTTGCCACGATCTCCGATTTTCGCTATCTTTGCGGCGTTGGAAAGGTATTGAGGAGCTCTATGTTGTTGTCCATGCACTTTTTTTGTATCTATCCTAGGTTGATCACTTAGTCTAGATTTGGCCCGATGGGTTGTTTGGAGATTACTTGGATATTTTGGCAATTGGGAGGGTGCATCTTACATCTTTGCACTTTGTTTTCAGTGATACATCATTCAATAATTGCTTGCTGCTTCATAGATTCTAGGGTTTTTCTCCTTTGGAGTTTTCGAGTGTTCCGAGGCATCAGGTCTGCTGTTGCTTTTTTCATGATTCCTTGAGTCAATCAGTGACTCTCATCCGGTTTTAGTAGTAAACAAAAGTATCTTTCCTTGCTTGCCAGATTTCTGCCTGTTACTCTATAGAGTTCTTCCAGTGCTTCTTTGTAGCATGTCATCTCATTGTAGGGGGGTTTTGTCCCACTAGGTTTTTCCTTCTCTACTCCATTCTTGCATTTGTAAATGGGTACCTGATCAGGCCTAGTTGTCGGGACCCATCTTTGCTTTCATGCATCTTATTCTAGTGTTTTAGCTTCTTCCTAAGTTCATCTTAAGGGGGAGTGTTAGAGTAGTAAGTTATTATACTTAATTAATTACATCATATTGATTAATTAATTCAATTTATTCTTTTTATTACTTAAGTTAAACTTAGGCACATTAATAATTAATTAATTATTCATTATTAAGTGTGCACACTAGGGTTTCATTTAGGGTTTCCCTTTAGGGTTTCTTGATCTCCTTCATAAGGATTGATCTCTTTGTAATAATTGATTCTCTTAATGCATTTTACTGAGAGGTTTATAGAACATCTTCTTTGGTTCTTCATATCTTTTGCATGTGACAGTTATCCATCTTGCATGCAGGATCTTGGTTTTCTAATTACAACAACCATGAAATCACACCTAAAGACTTGTTTTCAAAGTGATTCCATATACCATTTTCTCTCTATCTTCATACTAAGGTTTACATTTCATTTGCATGTCATTCATCTCCATTTTGATGTATTATAATATTTCTAGGGTTGAAGTCTTGCATCATTCAAATCATATTTGCACATCTTATTGTAGCACAATAGAAAAGGGTTTTATCATACTTCAGACTTTCCTAGTCTTTAACACACTTAAGGATAGAATTTTATGCAGTTTTTTATCCATTCAAGGTTTGATTACCCAAATATGGGTTTGACCAAGGAAAACCCCCCTTTAGACAAAAAAATTTAAGCTATCTTGCATGATTTTTTTTGAGATCTCGATTCGAGTTTCTGTCAAAAAATGTTGTACGAGTGACAAGGTGCAGAAAAAAGATTTGAATTTATAGAAAATTGAAAGTGGAATAATTCACCATGGATGGTGAATGAGTCCCTCCTGAGGTGGCTGATAGAGTTAACTTCAAATTCTAGTACCTAGTAAGCAAAAACTAGTTTCCAGGCATAAAACCTTGACCTGGGACTGATTCACCCAGGGTGGCAAATGAGTCCCAATCAGCTCAAAAGCCAACTTTTTCTAGATTTCCAGAGTGTTTTCTAGACATCTTCAACTTTGTAGGTGCACACATTCTAAAATACAACTTTCTGTTTAGTTTCATTTGCATTTTTGTTCATCCTTTTAAGCTTTTCACAAACATCACTGTGTTTTCAAACATTGCATGTTTCATTTGTTTTTCATTCATAATAAATCAATTTCAATACTTAGTTGCATTCACATTATTTCATTTAGTCCTAATGACATCATACAATCCTTTATTTGAGTGAACCACCACAATTTTAGTGTTCTATCTCTCTCCTTTTAGGTGAAAGATCTTAAGAGAGCAAGAGAAGCATATAGAACCAAAAAATTGTTGATTCACCTCCTCCTCCATGTACCCTTCTAACTTAACAATTTTTTCATTGCATCCTTTGAAATTCCACCTAAAACCCTACACATACCCTACTACATAAAACACGTGTACGTAGCACCCAAAGCATTATTGAATGAGGTTTCATTCCAAATTGATATGATCCATAAAACAGTATGGAACGAATGCCATATAATATGTCTAGGATACTGAAACAAAAGATAACAACAAGGTCAAGGAAATAATTATCTAGTCAATAGGTTTCTTAGTCATCCAACCAAAAATAATTCAAAACTCCCATCGCCAACAAAATTAGAAACGAGATGAATCCAAAGAGATAAAATAGTCTTGGGATAGAGGAGTATATCTCACAATTAGTTTCCACATGTCATAACTCAAGATTTTATTTATTTTTAAAATAATAATAACATAGATAAATAAACCTTTTCAAATCACCTACCATGTGTCATGAATGACTAAACCTCTTTTAAGCTAAGTAGATTTCTTAAGCAATAAAATATATAGGATTAAATCAAATTTACTACCTTCAAAAGAAAAGGTATAATAGTAGTAAATTACAATAGGATTTTAGAATATAACCTTTATTTGATTATATTTCCAAAGGAAACAATAATTCTTAATATGATTAAATACTATATTTGATTGAATTTGAATAGTGAAAATAATCTTTTATGCAATTTCTATCATCATTAAGGTTAAGTTTTGGAATTTATTTTCTTTGAAGTAGAAATAATATAGATGTTTTGAAGTAGATTAACACACAGTTTTTATAAAGAAATTTGAATATAAATATTTTTTACTCTTACAAATTCAATAGAATTGTCATGTAGTATCATGAAAATGGTCTATATCAATGCATAGATATTTTATAGCACAATTATATGACTAATTCTCATTTATGACATTGAAACCTTCTTGTAGCACCTCCTATGAATGAAGATGACAAAAGCTATGAAGCATACAAAATACACCAAAATTGAAGAAAATAGAAAATGAAACCCTAAATATATTTGGTGATGTGAAATTGTTTGGAAGCCTAAATTCTCTTTCATCAAAGAACAACAATAGTTTGATATTTCTATTTAATTATTATGCAAACTAACCTTAGGGAAGATTCCCCTTGACATAAAACAACCCAAAGAAAGAGGAATTTCTATCTCACATTTATTGACCATTGTTGATCACTACATAATAATAAATTACAACCCATCATTTTAAATGAACCTTCCCTAGTCTCAGAATTTGGTTTATCTTTAAGGTTTATATAGACAAAAAATTTTAGGCCCATAGTTTTTTTTTTTATGAATTCATGGTAATGGGTGCCTTTATTCAAAACCTATAAGTTCCAAACATCTGTACTAAAAGAATTAGAAATTAAAATACGACAATCATTATCCAAGTGTAACAACATATCAATTTTATGGATCATTAGTATAACATATTACTAAATGCAATTAGAAATTAAAAAAAAATTAAAGGGGATATGGTTAAAATATAAAGGGCTTTTACATTACTAGTATTACTAATTGTTAGATTTAATTTTAAATTTAATTTGTATAAATGATGGAAATAAATAAATGTAGATTAATTTTATATGTGAAGATCAATAATGCAAGATCAATAAAGAATTTTTTATAATTTAGAGGTGTGAGATCAAGCAACAACATTGAGAATCAAGAATTAGTATAACTTTTTTAGAAAGGTAAAAATCATGCAAACAAACCTTACAAACAATTTTACAAGTGGGCATCAACAATACACCATCATTTCTTTCAATTTATGTCTCTATTTATGAGAAGTAATGGAAAGTACTATCAAAATTATGTTTTATCTTTATATGTGTTTGGTAGATAAACATATGCTAAGCTTTATGATTAGCGATACACAAAATATTACATATTTTAAATAAATGTATCATTTAATATTACATTGTGGGTTTAATTTTTATCTAATAAATATTGTGTTTATGAATAACAATTGAATAAAGTGAATGAACTTTGAATTCATTATTATTTTATATTTTTTTCTATATATGTGCTTGGATAGAGGTTGTATGTATTAGTTTGTACTTTGCAGAATGCCGCCAAACACCATCCCTTCGTAGTTAAGAAAGTTTACAAAACTGAATATAAGCTAAATAAAATAAGATACAAGATTGTGGAACTAAACTTTAAAATATGAACCTTGTTCTATTTATTGTGTCCACATAACTATTGTGCACATTTCAAATTTATGCCTGCTCATAATTAGTATTATTAATCAATACAGATGATTAATTTTATAAAAATACAAACTCTCCAAAAAAATAAACTAAATTTTCTCATACTTGTCCATCACCACCTCTTTGGCATACCTAGGGGAAATGTACCAATTACTAACCATGTTCCAACTATTGTTTACTCCATGAATACTTGACCCCCCAATAACTATTTATATTTTAGTCATTACATTGTTTTAATTATGCCAATAAATATTTACAAATTACACCAATATGTGTTCACTACTAAATGTGCAGTTAACCAAAAAACAAATGAATTTAAACATCTATTGGTACATATATGTTTTCAAGGAAAGTTGCACAAAATAAAGTAATTTTTGCATTAATATAAGTACATGCATGTTTACAATTACCACTCTATGCAAGTGGCTAAAAGCTTCAAGTACATTATATTTACATGTACATATGAATAGTTAATGGCGTAGAATGTGTAATGCCCCACTGCGCAAACCCTAAAAGATAATTAGAACTTAACAAAATTATAGCACAATTTTTTTTTAAAGTACAATATAACATAAGATGTACATTAACATATAATACATGTAATGCAATATCAACAACATCCTTTGGGGTACACAAGACAACATTACTAAACATGAACCCACTACTTAACGATACTTACAAATCTCAAGATTGCATTGTGAACCCATAATATAGCATAAGTAAATAATGTTCATACATCCATAAACAAACACATAACATAATCAAGTGTACATATATATACATTACAATAATCAAATGGAGTACACAAGTACATCACAGTTATGATACGAAATTACATCATTCAAGGATTAAATCAATATGATGGTACTTCCCACATAAACAAGAATAGTACAATAACATGGTAAAAATCAACCAAGAAGAATGAGTTCCAACACCAAGTCTGGATCCAACTCTGGTACATCCCTAGAGTCACCATACGAGGAAAAACTCTACACATCTAGAACTTCAAATGGGGACCCAATGGGGTGCTTAGCATGTTCCACCTGACCTCGTAGACCCGAAAGCCCACCCCCCATGCTAGGGGTTGACAAGAAAGGTCCTTAACCAAAAATTCAAGTGAGTCAGTAGTAAACAAGACTCCACAACAAGGGTAATGACAACACAAGATAATATCCCATAACGTTTCCAACACATAACCACATAAAAAATAATGAAAATTCTATCAGAACGAAAAGCCAACATTATAAAACAACACTAAATAACATAAGAGGTTCCATCAACAATAGGATCCAAAGCCTTCAAATGAGATCACAATATCAACCAACAATAAATATAAAAGAAACCTTTCATTACCATCAATAAAGTTGTCATGAGGAATATATGCAACACTAAATAACTGAAAGGAGGCTACAACAACAAACATCAAGAACTAATTGTCCCAACAAACATAAGATACAACTGCTTTCAAAGATACAGGAACATGAAGGGGAACCAACACGAAAAACTAGGTTGCTAAAGGATGGAATGTCATTGCATAGGTGTTATGGGTTACCCTAGCGTAACCTTCCTAGGCTATCGGATCACCCTGGTCACCTCTACTGACCACTGAACCCCCATGCCGCTATGTGGGATCAACATACCTTGCAAATTACTATGCAAAGGAAAGACAATTGATCTTGCCATTACAAGCCTTCCCACTCATCCCAAGCCTAAAAGAGCACTTGGGCCCATTAGTGAGGCTACATTATATGAATTAATGTGAGATACTACCTAACCCCCTAATTAATTAATTAAGTTATCACTTGATTAAACTCCTAATGAGTTACCCTAGACCAAGCACTTTGGGCACCAAACCCTCATTGAGAGCCATTCCCTCTTACCAACAACAAAATATCAAAATCACAAACAGGCAAGCAACTCACATAAGATACCAAAACAAAATAAAATATCAATCACCTGGTGAGGCATGCACCATCCCATGCTAGAACTTCATAGTAAAGAAAACCACTTTTCAAGTGCAAGGATGAACCCACCAAAATTGAATTGAACATAAGAGCAACTATTCTAAAGGAATCGACAAAAAGAAATAATTACAAAGGAATGTTTTCTTTCCCCTCCTCTAGAAGCCAAGAAGAACAACTACCCAAGAATTCACGAATAAGGGTAAGTCAAAACAATATGAGTTTCCAATAAAATTCCAACACAAGAATAAAATCCCCTCAGAACTAAGATTAACTCAAGAGGAAGTCACATCAAAATGGAATCATCACAATCCACCTTTAAATACACAAATCCATTCAATGTAATAATCACAAAGAATAATAGAAAATTAATTGCGTTCAATCGATTCATTCATTACGGAGTGATATAAGAAATTATATAAACATATTTACAAATAACTCAACACTTCACTTAAAATGAGTAAACATTATCACCTCATAATACACTTAAAATATTTTAACACAATATCAATATGGACACTCAAGCAATAGTGCACCCATGAAAGAAATTATTCCGCCACACTAATCTTGTATTTAATAACTAAATACATGGTAATTTATAGCCTTACTATTAAGTAGTTATACAAACAAACAACATTTATTAAGCAAAACATGGATAACCTATTGGTTCATTTAAATAAATCTTTTACTAACATAGTACAATCACTCTCACAATGAACAATAATCCTAACACCACATATAAAATCTAACATTGATTAAGGAAACGTAAGATAGACATTGTTTTAAAAGAACTCCACTTTACAAGAATTATCTAATCCGTTCCAATAAGTCCTCTAACTTTTCCATCACAATTAACTTAATTTCTTTTCTAATTTAATTCTCCAATATGATATCAAAAGATAAGAATACTTATTTCCAAGAAAGTACCTAAACTTATATAAAATTATTCAATATCTCTCAAGATAACCTAAAAATAAATCATTTTGCAAAATAATTGAAGATTATGTTTGAGTATATATATATATATACACTCAAACATAATCTTCGATTTGAGCTCTTCAAGACAATGAAATGGTTTAAAATAACAACCCTTTTATTCTTGTCGAAAACGGACGTTATAAATTACCCTTACCTATCCATGATCATATCATTCCACAAATCAAAGCATATTTATTAATATAAACCTATTAGTGTACTAGTCGGCCTACACACTTGTTTATAAGGATATATAATCGAACAACATTTTCCATTACACCGAATACTTCGAATTATCTAGAATCGAAAGGTAACTATACCAAGGGGTCATCCCTTCGTACGAGCGGCGGTCATATATGGTTTCTATTTGAAACCAAGAAATTGATGAAGAGACACAGACAACAAATCAGGCAATCATCTAACTGGCTACCAACAATTCTATAGGGCATCGCATTACCAACATATTGGGTTTAAAGTACAGCAATATCTAAATGACTTTCCCAACTCTTCATATGCATAAATAAATACGTATAAACATATAACAATCTCCGTACTAGACCGAATTATGCTTCTAATTTGCCACGCAGAACCTACCTCCATCTTCAAGTCTATTGCAAGAGAAATTGTTCTGAGAGATGTAAATCATTTCTACCATTTAAAATAGATACGCTATTTTGTGAGGAATAAGGCAAATTTTAAGTGGGGAAAGTCGGCTATTGCAAGCCTACATTCAGTTGCATTCATAATAGAGATGTCGGTCTCAAGAGGATTTTGTTAGGAAACAAGCAGAAAGAATGATTGAAGGGAGGTAAGATTGATCGAAGTGAGAAGATTTAACCATTATGACATCGATTAAAAAAGAATGAAAGAGCCCTTGTTAATCTTTATGCCAAGTGTGGGCATATAGAAGATGCACATAACGAGTTTGATCAAGGTCCCAAAAATGATGTTCTATAATGGACTAAATTGATTATAGGATATGCAGAATATGGGTATGATAATGAAGCTCTAAATCTCCTTAACAAAATACAATTGTCACTTGTGAATAAACCATATATATTTATAGTCGAATAGACAACCAAATATAAGGTTCGATCTTCAGTTTACATTATATCTACACATATACATATGCCTAAACTTCAATGGTATAAGGTAATCAAAAGATAATACTTTGTTTTCGGTTGAGTACTGGGCTAAAGTAGATGGCTTGAGAGCATAGCAAGGATGAAAGCATGAGTTTGGGATGTAGGCTGAATAGTTATTCTCAAATGGCGAACCTGGTATAAGATTCTTGTAAGGCATATATTTATGCTTATATAAATCATACACTTAGCATTCAAATGGGGCTAAAGGAAAATAACTATGACTTCTTATGAATGGGCTTTAGCTTGGGAACAACGCAGCAGTAGCAAAAGAATTTGAACTCTCTCTCAACTACAAATGGAAGCCAAGTAAAAGATATGAGAACCGCACCTCAACACAAGGAAGGCTAAACTCACATAAGACCAAAGTAAAAATAGCTGAAATGGCTGCAAGGCAGCGACCTGGATAAGGTAGGAGAAACTATTGAATGCAAGTGAAGAGACTAACTTGAAGAATTCGTCAGAGGATAGATTATATGTCAAGTAAATCGACCGAAAGATTATTCATCAACCATTTACGAGGATTGGCTAACGAATGATTCCCTCAATCAAAAACTATTGCAACCGACTCCATATATATCACAAGTTTCAATAGAGGAGAGAGTGCGAATCTGCCGTCTATAAATCAATGAAATTCATTGTCAATACCAATATGAAGTCTTCAGGGAATTAATAAGGAATGGCGTTACCTTTGATACCATCAATATACCACGAACACATCAAGGAGTAAATAATTCACACAGAAAACAACGCATGTAACTCTCGGCTATCAACAGCATAATGAAGACTAAACGTAATCCATTGAATACTGCAAATAAAATACTAACTATATTTATCTCTGCATGCAAATAAGGTCGACTACCTAGATGATGCTAAATGAAACAATCAAAAATCTCAACAAGGCACTATCAATGGCTCTTCAGAAAATCTGTACAACGCTATTCGATTAGAGAAATAATATGATGAAGTTCTAATCTAAGAACACATTCGTCTGAATGGGAGAAAACGTAATATGTGAAACCTACCTGAAAACCTTCTTCGGCCGAGCTTTTTCCCCTTTTCACATGTCATGGATCAAGCAACGATTATCGATATACGAAACAGAAGCAAGAATACATCAAAACGAAGACTAAGTGATCACCCCCAAATCCCAATCCACCTCCATTTTTACCCAAAACCAACTGGATTCCTTTCAGAATTAATTTGTAGAGCCAAGTTTTTCCATTTCGAAACAAACTCAACTGATCCTCCCCCTAGCATCAAGTAATTTTGTCCATTTTTTAAAACAACCATGATAAACTAGGAAGCATAAGAAATCAATTCCTCTGCCATCCCCGCCCCGTTTACGGTCAAGGCAACCAATTATAGTGGAGGGAAAGGTATTTGCAAAAGAAAGCTGTTTTATTTTTTGAAAGCTAAAATCCAATAAAACCTCACAAAATCACCAATGGACATCTAGTATTATTTTTCGTTAATTAGTTTGAAACTATGCATGGAATCGCATGCCAAAACCTTCTATCCTTTTAATTTCTTTTACAACTTCGAATCTTATTTTGTAAGATTTATTTGAAATCACGTTGTTTTATCATATTTAAATAATTATCTTCACATGATAATAAATTATTAATTACAATACCTTTTACAATGAAAATCAATTTATTTATAAATAATAACTATTTATTCAATATTTCATAAATTTAATTTATTTAATTATTATCTTAATTTTCTGAATTCATATACATTACTTTGTAGGAAAATTTTAATTTAATTTAACTAATTAAACAAAACCATCAAGTTTACCACGAAATGCAATTAACACAGTACTAACAAAAGCACAAATAAATACTTACACCAAGGTCCAAAGGGACCAATATGGAGGGGCACTACAGAATGCGACATAATATAAAACATTGATCATCTTTATGAGCTATCAATTGCACATTCACCCACACTTCCTATCACATGTTCATGCATTAACTCCATCTACTTTTGGTACCTGCACACATGTTAATGGTGTAAGGCTCCCTAATAAACCAAATAACATATTATAATTCATATATATGACCGAATTTATGCAAGCCACCTATTTTGTCAATTAAACCAAATATAAAATTGAATTCCTAAAATCCACGATAAAATTCAAGCATAAATGGCTACTATAAAATGAAATGACACATTTTTTCCCACGAAAATTCAAATTTAAAAATCAACCACCACAATTCAATGCATTCAATTTACACATTCGAATGATTTTATATGAGGGAATTTCCAAGGTCATTTTCATTATGAATTCTCCTCTATTTTCATTGAATATCCTCTACAAAATTCAAAGCTTACTAAGGCAACCTCTTCACTTTCCTCTTAAAAGGGACCTTAGTTAGTTCAGTACACCCAGAATAACAAAATTCATGTTTTTATTTATCAATATACTACTTTATATTTATGTACTCTATTTCATTTATCAATATACTATTTTATATTTATGTACTTAGTGTTTACATTATTTTCAGGCATACAAATTATTCTGTTTTCAATTAGCTGTTCAAAATCAAAGGGTCCAAATTTACAATTAACAAAATTATCCATTATTTAATCATGTCACAGTTACATTTTTATCACCTACATACACCATACATCAAGGATAATAACAACATTAACCTTAGTAAAGCTTTTCAACTGCATACATCAAATATAATAATAAAAGCATTATCCATTTTTTAATCATATTATAGTTATAGTTTGAATCCCTTGTTAATAATCATGAAATTTAATAGGTATATAGTTTTTGTCCCAATTTATTGAGTGGTTTTAGGATTACACATCATGCAAACTCTCTCGATTTTAAGAAACCTCTACCCATTCCTTCCCCTTATATTTTGCACATAATAATATGGGTTAATCTATTTTCTTCCACTTATTTGGGTATAAGTTTTCTTTTTTAGTAATTACAATTTGCAGAAAATGATATATTCTTATCAGATTACACACACACACATATACAGTCATGTGTAGGGTTTCATCATATCAAACAGGATAGGGTGCTAGAGGTATAGGGTTTTATTAGATTATGTATTTATATGTGTGTGTGTGTGTATACACACACACATATATATATACATTTCCAATTTATATAAATCTAACACTTCCATACCATCAAATACTTTCACCTCACTCTATGACTGTCCTTGCATTAGGCTACTATCCAAGTCACTAGCATGTTTGATTATCTTTCGTAAGGACTTGTAGATCTCAAAATATGTCCTTTGTATTGCACTGCCATGTAGGGTGCCCTGAGATGTAATATAGATTGTATCTTTCAGCTTCATACTGCCATGACTCTTCAAAACTAAGAGCGATAATTATTTAGGGGCTAAAAATTGCTCGATGACCTATGCTAAAGTAGATGTATATGTGGCATGTAGTGCACATAATCATGTGGTCAAGTAGATAAAATTTCCCCCATCCTCCTAGCTTTAAATGTAGTGCCCCTCTGTGATTGGCTTTTTTCTATGATTGATAAATTTTATTTGAGTTGTTTGATTTTATGTGTTTGATTGTTTAATTTAAATTCGTTTGATTAAAATATTTTGATGATTTGAAGCCTTAAAATAAACCATTATAGAAAAAAGTATATATATTTGATATATAAGTAAACATAAATGTAAAAATGTATTCTAAAAGTTAATAAATAAATAAATAAATAAATAAATCATAATATAATTAATAAATGGTAAGTTGGTATTGGCATGGTGTGATGGTTTATAGGTGGCATTGTTGTTCTTGCCATCAAGGTTCAAACCCCATTGGGGTGGTATTGTTGAATGGTTGTATTCGGTTCATAGCTCTGATCAAAAGTGTTTACCCCTTGAATATATATATATATATATATATATATATATATATATAAAGTAAAATAAAATTAATAAATGGTAAATAAGTCAAAATTTAAGTTATTGCATGTAACAATTTTTGTAACTGCTGCTTAGTAAATGGGAAATTATCTGAAAGAAGAGCATGCATTAGGTGCTTTTGTAACTGACAATGGACGAAAGTCCACTTGCCATGAACCATTTGCATGCTATTAAGGATGATAATTCTATCTTTTAGGGTTTTTTGTTTTCTTTTCCAAAAAACCCCACGCCATGCCAAAGTAGAAAATAAGGAGGAATACAGACAAAAGAGGGCACAGGGGGGAAACACTACTATAGACAAGGGGGTTTTAAGACGTTAATTTAAGACAAAATATTAGTTTTGTCTTAAATATATATTTTATGTTTAAATTATATTTTTAATTTTTTAATTGTCTTAAATTAAGACAATAAAAAATATACATTTTTCTAAAATAATTTTTTTATTTTCCAACCTTACTTCATTTTCCCCCCTCATTCAACATGCATTTTCCATTTCCCTCCGCGATGGCATCGAGCTAAATTTCAATAGCAGGCTGCATGGGATTTTATGCGGTAGAAAAGCCACCAGTTCGAGATTGTGCAAGGAGACCGCTTGAAGTCGAGTCTTCTATTGGAGAAGCCCACGATCTGGAGGAGGCCGAGCCGCACACGCTGCCCATTACACTCTGCCCATTGCCTCCACATAGAATGAATCTGCCTTCCACCACAGAATGAATTCACCGGGCAGAGAGCCACAAAGGTGACAGATGTGAGCGCAAGAGTGAATGGGTTTTGAGAATTCCAGTTGTTAATGAGGTTCAATCTTGTAACCATTTTTTATTTTAATAGAATGAAGTTTGCATTCAGTTTAATTTGTATTCATGGTTCCAATATGTTTTTGGCATTCATCTGATATCGCGACGCGACAGTGATTGGTTTAGGGTTAGATTGTAGTCTAAATGACTTGTAGGTGTTTCCTGTGTGTGCAGACTCTCACGACCTCAAAACCCTTATTCTCTGCTTTGATTGCCAATATTTTATATTTGCTTTGAATCAAATGGCAAAAACCCGTATTTCTACAGCACACCATCACTATTCTGCAAAAATATAATTTTCAACCTCTTTTTTCCCCTGCCTACCTTCTACTGCTTTACATTTCTCAGCACGTCACGTCTTAATTTTCTTTCTTTATAAATTTCCCAAGAACCTTAAAATGGTTGATGGACTATCAATGTGGTACGCGACTGCTCAGAAAAAATATGGAACTCAACTATCAAAAGAAAATAGAAGGCAGGTAGTAGGGGAATTATCATCGACCCAGGCGCATCATCTTGTTGAGAATAGGGTAATCGCCAGAAGAAGAGAAAGAGAAGACACGAACTGAAGAAAGAGAGATGGTGCGAAGTTTAAGGCAATGGAAAAAACAACATAAGGGACATCAGATCCATTGAAACAACCTTGACTTTGTTTTAAGACTTTCCCTCCTTCAAGCTCAAAGGTAGAATTAGTTTGTCCACTGCCAAACAAGGCACACCAAAAGTAGGGCTCACCACCATTGGTCCCACTCACACCCACTCCAACCTCTGTGTGGTTGCCATCATACAATACGGACAGGCTCTTTTTATTTTCAATCAGAAGCTGAGAAAAGGCTTGAGCACGCTCTGCATAATGTAGCTGACAGGCCAAGAGCCTGCCTGATATGGTTTCCACAGTGGCCAACTCCACCCCACAATCTAGGGAAAACAGTTCCGTAATATGCACTTCTGGAGGCTTCTTACCTTCATCACATTTTCCATTGTATGCTTCGATGTACTGTAATGCCATGCATCCCAGCCCTGGATTGTTATACAGCTGCGACGACAATGATTTGATGTGGGCACTTCTGTTCTTATTAATCATATCAACTAGCCCCTCAACAGGGTTACCTAGCAAAGTTAAAAAGTTCAAACTCTTAGATGAATTTGTTCAATTGAGTTGAGACACTTTGCACAATTTATCCCAAATTTTTTACAATTGTAGAAAAGATATGGTATCTAAATACACAGCATTGATAGGCTTTGCAGATCAATTGGCGTAAAAGACATTAAAAAATTTAGCATCACCATAGGAATCTATGCAATGTGAATACAATATCAAATTTCAACACAAAAAGAGTTAATCTATAATAGGAATCTGATAATGGTAAACATAGGAAACAGGATAAAATGATATGTTGTGGTCTCACCTACGTCAAATAAGCAACAGCTTTTCCTGTTCACTTTGAAATATACATGTTTTTTACAAACTTGGAAAATAGTTGTTTGCTTAGCATCTTGTAGGAAATCCCCTCTTGTAACTAGAGTAACTTTCTGTTATATCATTTATAGGTACATATTATTGGCCTGTCAGCTACATTATGTACAGCCTGCTAAAGCCTTTACTGAGCATCTTGTAGGAAAGCCCCTCTTGCAACTAGAGTAACTTTTTGTTCTATCATTTATAGTTACACTATTCTTGGCCTATCACCTACATTATGCAGAGTCTGCTCAAACCTTTACTGAACATTTTGTAGGAAAACCCCTCTTACAACTAGAGTAAATAGAGTAACCTCTGTGTGGATTTCTGGAGAGAAGAGTCTAATCCTAATGTTGACAAGCAAATCCCAATACCTCTACCAAGGCCTTTTAATTTGTTAAACACAAAGGTCTGCCCTAGTTTATCCCAGTAGCCTATTAGCTTGTTGAGTTTTCAATCTATCAAGCAAATTAGTTGATAATTTTATGCGCTCTAACCAATTGTGCTAAACTTATCTAATGGGCATCATTTACAAAGAAAAATGCAGAGAAGAACCAATATGTTTTGTAAGACACCTTTTCGTTCAAGTTCAGCAGAGGCTTGAAACTTAATGGGGTGAATCACCAGCTGGCAGATTGTGAATGTCATATGAATTTCATGAAATCTCAAGCAAACATTAGTAGTGTCATACCATCCCAATTACCTTTGTAGCACAGTAACATCCAATTCCCTTGTCACCACTCTGTCTCTTCTGCCAAAAAATTCTCTGTCTGCAAAGAGCCTTGTGAAGCCATTCCATTCTTTGTTATATGTCTTCTATTTCGGGATACTTCACCAGCTACCAGAGAACAAGCCCAGATCCATGCTAATTGAATATGTAGTTTTACCAGGGTCGGGCAGGTCAAATAGTAGACCACTATGACACTATAAAATCTATGGGTCAAAGAAGATTGACTCAAAAACTCTAGTCAGATGAATCCCAACAAACCAAGTCAGTTGAATCACAACAACCCATCGGAATCTTTACCATGGGCTATTCTATTTTAGTCATGGTGCACCGCTAATCATAGTCATTCATAAAATGAGGATAAATTTCCTAGCCTGAAGGGGTATACACATTGACAAAGTGAGGTAACTACTGTACATGCATGCATTTCTGAATAGTAAATTCAAATTGCTAGCTTGTAACATTCAACTATGCATTATTTTCATTCAACTTGGCCTTATCTAATTAATATCTCAACACCTTGTCTGTAACACATACTCCCGAGAGGCATACTACTGCTATTTATATTCTTTTACTTCCATTCTATGACACCATAGTTTGATGTTTGCAGAAATCACCAAGCTCTCTTATTTTACAAATAAGAAGAGTATAACTAATCAGGGTCTATGAATATCAATAGAAATTCTTCTTCATATTTTCACTGGAATTTCTATATTTGAGGGCCCTGTTGCTTTTGAAGATGAATAATAATTAAATTTAGAGGAAAAACGAGTTTGTAAATATCAAAACTCTGCTAGATTAGCATGCATATACATATCATGGGTATGAGTTGCAACCAAGTCTAGTGATATTAGCAAAGCAACGTGGATAACCCAGCAATAGATCTTCTTGCCTATACCTCTCCAAAATAGCTTCCAAATGGCTCAAAATCCAGAGAGGCCAAGAATTTTGGTTAAAACTCGGGGTCATAGACATAGGCTACATAACTCTGGCAAACAGGAATCCTCTGGTAACGGATAGAGACTCAGAGTGGCCGTGCTCTCCATATTTTATGAATATAATACATTAGTGTCAACCACTGAGGATGACGTGACATCTCAATGATTTAATTCTAGGTATAGATAGACACATCCGCAAGTTACATTCCTTGGAATTTGCACTGTCTACAACATTTCATTTTCCAAATCAGGATTTTACATTTTTCATTTGTGAACAATACCTACCTAGCAGAGCATTAGGATTTGGCTTTTGCTTACAGGGAAAAAATTTCAAAACCTTAAAAGTTGGGAAATCCCTTTGCAACTGAAGTATCTAAAGCCTAGTGCCTAGTGAGCATGAAATGGGCACCTTATAATTTATTCATTTTATTCTAAAGTGTAAAGTTTATTTTGATATTGGGTTAAGTCAAATATTTTGATGGTTATTTATAAAATTAAGGAAAACAAGGGAGCTCATCATCAAGTTTTACAAAAAAAAACCAGGAGAATTCATCATCAAATTTTTAAAAACTCATTCATCGAATCTGAAAACTAGAATGATTTAACCTCTTCTTCTATTTTATTTTATTTCACTTAAATTTGATATAATTTGAAATGTAATCTATATTATTTGGTACATATATCAATAAATGCAATTTATATGAACAATAGACTACCACTCTTTCACATGGACCACTCATTGATTATTATTAAGTAGAATTGAACAAAAAATAGGTACAGCTAAGTCTAAAAGCATATTATCAAATAGGTATGGCAGTCAGCTACTTTTTGGGCTGACTTTCAGACATGGTTATTAGATGTGTTACAAATCTAAATTCAATGGACCTAATGCCGGCCAACATTTAATTTATTTTACAATGACTCATCCTCTTTGTCATTCTTGATTAATATATCAATGATTATACAATATCCTCATTTGTTATTATTTTTAAGGAGGGTTTCATTCCTCATCATATATCCTCTCAAATAGAAATAGTCTTGGTTGTGTTGATTTTATCTTAGTCTTGCAGAGCTTTGAGAAAGTAATGATTAGTATGTAAAGTTTTGAAGTTACATTGTGGTTGCTTGTCTACCTTGTGGAATACAATAATAGATAATTTAAATAGGTCCACTTATATTTTTTCATCAATATTTGTTCTTTCCCATTGATGGCCTGCTAGTAAATTGACATTGATGTAAGAACCGTATATCCAAAAAATAGCTTTAGGTGCATTGAATTTTTGGTGTACAAAGTTCTGGTTTGTATTAACTTAAAGAAATATTTTGAGTTGGGAAATTTAGATCATTTATATTGGTTTCATCTCAAAATTCTTTCCCAGATATCGACATTTGATGTAATAAGAAACATGTTTCTACATGTTTATTTTGGTTTCAATATTTGGAATTTTAGGAGTAATCTTTTGTGGTTTTGAGACTTCTAATATTGGTTTCTTATGTATTTTGTAACATTTGATTTTATCAACTTTTTAACTCCATTGCATGATTATGAACCACTGCTTTCGTTTTTAGTATGAAATCATTTTGTTGCATAGTTTTGACCTCTTTACATTTTGTATTTACTCACTAGGACTGTATGGTTGCAGTGCAATTGTGGACGAGTGTATAAGATCTAAAGAAATTAAGCCGATCTACTAAGAAGTTGATAGCAGCTGCTGAAGTTCCTCATTTATTGAACAAACAAGGAGAAACCAAGGTTATGGCTGGGTTCTTGCCAGGTGATTCTTGTCAAGTTGGAATTACAGAAGGTGAAACATACATCTTACTCCATGCAAAATTGGAGGAGCCAGATCATTCTAGCTCTAACTGGTATTTTAGCAGACAAGAAGTTGAAGAAAACTCTCCATCAAGGAAGGATAGTATTGATTTGAAGAAGGAAACATATTTCACAAAGTACTAATACACATTTCTTCAGGACCTAGGCATGAGACTTAAAGTGTAAGCCATATTTCAATCAATAAATGCAATATCGACTCCTCAAAGTAAAGGTTTCTTTCAAGTGTCCATTTGTAGAGTTATCTTTTATGTCGTGGACTCTGCTTGTAATTGACTTGTATGATTTTGAATACCTGTTCTTAGGTCAAATCCAGTATAGGCAAGAAGCTAGTTTATCAAATTTAGATTTTTATCAAAGTTTTTCATATTAATTTAGTTAGTATTTATTTTATTATTCCCATTTCAAATTTAAGATTTTTATTCCCATTTCAAATTAGGTTTGATAGGACCATTGAAACCACTGGACATTTTGAGGATCTGTTCTCCAGGTTGGTTTGCTCACACATTTTGCTGGCAAGGTGTTTATCATTATTTTGGAAATAGAGTTCAAGTTGTACTGCACTGTTCTTATTCACGTATATAATTTAAATTTATTGTGAAGATCATGTCTAATGCAAACCTTTTCGATTGGGCCTAAGAAAAATTTATTGTATGGTAATTTAGTCAAGATATTTTCAATATGCTATGCAGGTAGAGAGAAAAATCAATCTGGTTTATGGTGGTGGAAGTTTAGGATTAATGAGCTTGATTTCTACTATTGTTCATGATGGTGGTTGTCATGTGCTTGGGTAAGACCGTCCCCTAGTTAGCAAGATTTGATGTACTGCATGTAGTAAAAAGGCTGTGTTACCGGATTCGTACCCACAGGCCTCGAACCCGGTTCGGGTACGCACCCGGTTCGGGTTCGTCTGTGGGTTCGTGCTGGGTACGCACAGGGTGCGTGCCCAGCACTGTGGGTTCGCCAGGGTTCGTGGGTGCACGAACCCTGGCGAACCCACAGTGCTGGGCACGCACCCTGTGCGTACCCAGCACGAACCCACACATACCCAGCACGAACCCAGGCGAACCCGGGCGAACCCACAGGCCAAGTCAAAAAAAAATGGGCCCAAACATGATTAAAAAACATTTTTTTTAAAAAAAATTTCCCCCTAACCCTAAAATGGCTAGTGGCTTTGCACAGAAGTAGTCTTTTGTGAGCGGTAGATTAATCTTGGTTTGCACAAAAAGTTTGGAGTGGCAGTATGAGGCTAGTGGCTTTGCACAGAAGTAGTCTTTTGTGATGTATAACACAGAGGGTGAATGAATACAGGAATTCTAATTTGCTAAGAGCTGCACAGAAGCTCTGTTTTTAGCATAAACAGAAGAGGAGGAGCATTCAAGCTGAAGCAGCCCTGGTTTGAAGATTTCTGTGGATGTTGTTCTAATCCGGTCAAGTGCAAAAGTTCTGCATTCAAATCCAAAGCAGAAGCTCACCTAAAAATTCTGAATAACAAGAGAATCTCTAGGCTCATTAGAGGTGAATCTAGTGGCATATTGACAGGGATAGATGAAACAGCATATATGATATATCTGATTAGTTAAAAAAATCAGAAATAAAGAGTGAGACAGATCATGTTAATGCCTATAAGTAACCTTGAATTTTGACAGAATAAGTAGTACAATAGAGAAGAACTAGGTTAAATGACCCTTAAATACCAATTCCAAAAATGATAATTTGACAAAATTTTCAGGAAGTTCAAATAAATATAGAAATTTGGAGAACCATGAAAAACAAAGAATGCTGAGAATCAATTATTCAAAATGTAATATCTTTTTTCTAAAAATACCTTTGGTTAAGAGACTTGAGACCTGGAAAACTTGTTGGCAAGATCTGTTAGAATTGGCATTTAATATTTATCTTTGGCATTTGGCATTGATCAATTATCAAGTATCATACTGTGAAATGATTTAGTTTTACAATTCTCTATGTTTCTCTTATTTTTTTGTATATATAATACATATATAGATTTATAATATATTAAATTATTAATATATATATATATATATATATATATATATACACACGTACCCATACGTACCCAAACCCCTAAAAAAATTTTGCCCGTACCCACGTACCGGGTTCTCGTACCCGAACCCGTCCCCGAACCCGAACCGGTAACTTAGTAAAAAGGAAAACAAGTTCCTTGTAGATGGAAGCAGTCTACATAATTCTGATTGCAAGTTATGGTATTCCAGGCACAATTTTAATAGGGTATTCCCTAATGTAGTTTACATTGGCATCTATGTATTTATTTACTTTTGTTGCCAAACATGCAGGAAATTAATATATATTTTGGTATGTACGTGTTAATGTGTTTTGGCAGAGTTATTCCGACAGCCCTCATGCCCTTGGAGATACTTATCCTATATCTAATTTTACCCTGTGAAATATTTATTCCAGCCTGTTTGTACCACCCACTTGTGAATAAGCTCTATTTTAAAGCAATTTTTTACAAATAGATAAATTTTGAGTACATGACTAGCCAAAAGTGCATTCGAAGTACTTGTAAGTTGTAACTTCCATGCTTTCTACATCTAAATTTATATATAGAAACCTTTTTTGTTTTCTGTAAACTGACTTTTAACAACATTAAGCTGTCAGAGAACAAGTTCACACGAGTCCCCACTACCAAATCAGTACAGTTATAAATGGACAGTACCAACGAAACTCTCTAATTCTTTACCTAATCTCTTCATTACTTTTCCTAATTCAT
>VDFB02332370.1:0-35832 GCA_007258455.2 Sequoia sempervirens
CTAGGGAGTTTTAGGTCAAGGTCCAGGAAAATTTAGAATGGGATAGGCAAGCATAATTGTCATAGTTGCGGTTTGAAGGATGTTCAACCATATTAAAGTCACCCCGTAACACCCATTCAACATTGCGAAGGTGAATACGAATCCACTCCCAAAGGGAAGTTTTATCAGAAGGAGAGTTGGGAGTATAAATAGAAAAAAATCCCACCAAAAAATCATTGAAAAGGATAGTAGCCCAAACACAGTGATGACTAGGATCTAAGCCAGAAGCCACTAAATGCTTGGCTAACCACGGGGATAGGCCCAACACCACACCCCACCACCATCACTATGATTAATATGAAGGAAGTGGGCATTAGACTAAATGGAGGCAAGGGTAACATCCACTTGAACAACAACTTTCACCTCTTGAAGCATAAGCACATCAATCTGATTATTCTGGATGGAATGTTTGACACGAAATTTACAAGTGGAGATTGTCAAACCCCGCATGTTCCAAGATAGTATGCTGCATCATTTTATTGAGTAGAAGCAAGGGGATTTTTTTCATCTTCCTGCAACATTCTAAGCTAGTTCCTTGGAGAGTAGGATTGCATATCCATAGAGTTGTTTGATTGAGGATGATCTAATGATTCTAGTTGTCGCATTGTTCTTATAGGGCTATTGGGTTGAGAGATAGGAATGGAGTTAGAAGGAGGAATTATACTAAGGAGGGGAGCATCCTTTTTTTATTTTAGGAGCTCTAGACAGAGAACCAATCACTACAACTTTGAAAGACTTAGTTTTAGATGAAAATAATGGTTGGTGAGGGGAGGAGGGAGTGGAGGGTGAGGGAAGGAGCTTGGCAAAGGGTGGGAATCTATCCAGAGTTGGAGAAGGTGTGTGAGTTGAAGGGGAAAATTTCTACGGATTTTCACCAAGAGTTGAAGGGGTAAAGGGATGAAAATTTGTATGAGACTGTGGTGGTCTAGGTTTGTAGAAAGGGCAGTCATGGATGAGGTGTCCTTCCTTTCGATAGTAAAAACAAGCATTGGGTTTGTTGATATAGTTAATGTGTTTTTCAAACTCAAACCTAGGTCTAATCAGTTTAATAGAGTTAGGTTCAGTCATTGTGTTAATTCCATCTCAATACACACTCTAGTATGAGAGTGAAGGCTAGACCATTTATCAGTGTGATGTTTGCACCATAAAACCCTACCCAGTTGAGCTGCAATGTCTTACAAAAATGGGCAGAAGGCAAGATTGAGGAAGGGAAATTCCACCCACATAGGGTATTTAGATTTGGTTATTCCCTCAGGATGGAATTCAATATCCCAAACATAAACATAATAGTTTTGGCCATAGATATTCTTGTTGGTTGTTTTTTGAGAACCAAACTTAATCTCACCAGATGCCTATGATTTTTCCATAATTCAATGATTAGCAAAGATAAGTATTGGCCAACGAATAGGTAGAGGCTTGATAGGCTACTACCTTTGCACTTTGGGCTCTATGAAACCCAGGAGGGTGATCCTGACAATTTTTGAATTGATACTCTTATGCCACATTACCAATAACATTGTAATTAACAGATACATTCCTACCAACTGCAAATAGACATAATTCTTCAATAATTTGGTTGATCCTTTAACAAACTATTGTCCAAAAGCAATAAATGGGTAGATCTCATACAAATTTGCAACAATTTATAACATGTAAGCAATTTTCAATATGAATTTGTTCTTTAACAGGTAAGACTAACTCACTTGACTTCAAAGATGACCAAATTAACAGAATAGTGCTTTATCCATGGGTGACAAACTCATATTTGTAACAAACTATAATACATTAGAAATTCAACCTAGCATTTAAATACTATTGTTATATTGCTTTACAATACACAACTCAATATATCCAAAATAAAAACTACTTAGTAATCCTAATACTCCACCACACAGATCTACGATTTCATCAAAGCATTTAATTAGTTCTTTGAACTAAAGCAAAAACAAAACCATACATTCAACCAAAGAGATTAAAGATAAATAAAAGATCATTGATCATTTTATTCATGATTTTTGTAGCAAAATACATGGGAGAGAAATTGTTCTAGAATTTGCAATTCTCATTTATATGCCATTGCTATTGTAAAAGTATTATGCCTATTACAAGGCAAAATTCACACCTAAGACTAGGAACTATTCTATTCCTTTGTGCTTGAATTTACAAAATTGCTCTTAACATGAGCTTGAATGCTTAACCATCAAAAGACTCATGTAATTGGACTTGAATTCCCATTTATAGAAACAAGGGATCAACAAGCTTCGGGCCAAATTACACCTAAAGTCATATTTTACATTTGACACACATTTGCATTTTAATTTCAAAATTCCTCAAGTGGTTATATTTGCATCATTGAAAAAAGGGGAAAGCATATAGGACAAAATTCATTTCCATTTGCTGAAGAATATTTACCTGCCTTCCAAAAGGAATCTTTCATTCATTGCAACAACATTAAACCATCTTTTTCAAAAGCCAAAAATGTTCTCCATGTGCATACCCAAGCAAAAAAACTTTGAAACAATAAAAGCAATTAAAAAGAGAGAAGGCAGACCCGTCCATGTCAGCACTTGTGTCATCAATCTTCATGTCGGGGAGAAAACAATAGTTTAAATACTTTATCAAAAGCCTAATCTTTACTAGTTTGAGGCTATGCATTGTTTTCTCCCATCTGTTATTCACCATGTTTGCTATCAAATTTCATAATATAAACTCAATCTGTAAAATTTTCCAACCATGTGTTATATTCATCTTCAATTAGCCATTTTTCATCCAGCAATTTTTGTATCTTTGTATTATGTTGATTATATCTTGCATCAATTAAAGCTCTAGCCCCTTTAATCAAAGTGTCCATTCTTACTTCAACTCCAGCCCTGTTATCAATGTTAGGATTCAACATGGAATAATCAGTAACACTTAGCATTAGCTTTGCCTGAGGGAGAAAATCTCCTAACTCATCTTTCCACTTAGCAAACTCCTTTAATTCTCCCTTTTCATCCAATATGTTAGGCATACAAGGCCCTTCCATTTTTCTAAACATTCTTAATTTGTTCTGGAGCTGCATTCCTAGATTTCCATGGAAAGTTGTTATTTCATTAACAAGATCAATTTCCTTTAGCAAATCAGGCAAGTTAGTGGGAGCTTCAGGGTATTCTTTCATCTAAGGCATCATTTCCTTTAGTGTTCCCACCTTGGTGCTCCATTTTCTCCACTCAGTTTGGAAAGACTTTTGAATAGGTGCAAATATTTGATGTTGGTCTCATGGATATTCTTGTAAGTAGCCCATACATCATCAACACTATTTACCAACTTCATTACCCTATGTTTTAATACATCTTCAAAAATGTCATTGGCCACTTCGAGTATTTCCATCTTGGCCTTCTTGGTGTTGTCTTTCTCTGTCTCCAATTCCTTTTTCAAATCCTAAATCCTTAATGCCAATGTTTCCCTATCTTGTGTAGAAAAATATAAAGAGGAAGGTGATGACAATGCTCTTTTTGATTGGCTAGCTTGAATAGTGGCTCTCATCTTATTAATATCATCCAAAGATTTGTTGTAATCTTTTAATAAGGTATCATATTTCTTTTGAGAGATTTGTGTTGTATCAACATCGAGCATTGCAGCATGTACAGTTAGCTTTGCTACTTGAACAGGAGTTATATCTGTAGCCCTTTTCACCACCATTGAACCAATGACTTCTTCTACAGGCCTGGCAACCTCATGTTTTCCATTGTTGGGTGCCATAGACCAAATTGCAAGAGTGTGCAATTTTGGACTATACCCAGACCCAAACACCTGATTGTCAAAATGCTCCTCAGATATAGAGGCTTGTGGGTCTCTTCTTATTGCATCAAGTGCAATAGCTAAGGTGAGGGTACATCCAGGAAACAACATTATCCCACTTTTTGCAACAATTTTTCTGGTTTCAGTAGGAGCAATGGCTGCAATCTCAACCATGATCTTTTCTTCCTCTACCTTTTTTGCATTTTCTTGTTGGGATGGGTCCATACCAGCTTTAGCTTGTTCAATCCTCTCTTTTATTTCTTTGCTTCTTTGTTGAATAATGAATTCTTTAAATTCATTTGTTTGCACAAATTCATCATCGGCAAGGAATTCATCACAGGCCTTGATCCTTGGATCATCACCAACCTTTTCATCATACTACCATTGAACCATTTTGTCTTGGGGAATATTTGAATCAAGAGAATCATTAATCTTATGAGAAGGGAATATTCTCTCCACTTCCTCATGACCTGGAACATGCTCTACCATTTTTTCTTCCCCAATCACTTCAACATCCCCTCCTTGAAACTCTTCATGCTACTCTATAACATCCATGGCTTGGGGTTGTGGCTCTAGGAGAGCGTGTGCTCTCTCAACAACTTCCTTGACCTTTTCCTTAAATTCTCCACTTTGATAATCGTTCAATTTTGTAAAATCCCTTTCAAAAGGGTTCTCAATTGCATCATATGGACTTACATAGAAAGCATTTCTCTTCATAATGTCCTCCTCAATATCACATATAGTTTTCCATTCATTTTTCCTTGATATAACAACTCCATCACTTGTCAAATTCCTTAATAAATCATTAGTATATAGAAAAACATGAGAAAAACTAGATAGACCCTTACTTCTCCTCTTATCATTCACAAATCCCTCTGGGTCAAAACTCCTAACCTCATCAACAGGAATCCTGAGGTTATTTACCATTATCCCAAACTTCTCATATGCTTCTTTAGCAATAGCTTTGAAATAATCAAAAGCACATTGTGGCACAACAACTGATCCTTTCCTAGGAGTTTTGAATAGCTCCTTGTACATAAAATCAAGATGCCACATCAGCTCCATGAATGCTAATCTATTAGAAACATACAAGGGTAAACAATGTGGTGCCACCTTAGATCCATAGGCCCTAATTAATGTATACTTTAAATGTAGGAACCAATCAGCCCAATTATGTTTCTCTTGTGTTCCTTCTACCTCCTTAGGGCGTATAATGTCCTTGATAACTTTTGACAATCTATAAATGGGTGCAACACCCAAACTTTCCAAGATACCATATCTAATGACATTGCAAAATAACAAATAATTTGATTGGGGACAATTTTGGTCCCAAATATATGTCCACATTTGGACAAGTAAATCACTATTCTCATTATCCTTCTGCCTCAACTTCAGATTCTTCTTCCATTTCTCTTGTCCTACAAATATAGAAGCATATGCATTAATAAAGAATAATATGGGAAGACTAGAGGGACATTCCCCTTCAAATTGATCAAATCAGTGTGCATCTATTTTGCAATGTAGGCAACATAATCAAAACCCTGTTTGAATTCAGATTATGTATGTCTATCACCATCACTGACAAGTTAGTGGCTATTCTAGCATCAAAGCTGCGATCTAGAACCTGATTCAAACAATAATGTGTATTCTTGAAACAATTCACAAACTCTTCACATTCAAAGGGCTCTAGGTCCTTAGGACCAAATCCTCCCTTGTTATCCTTTATGTGCCTTGCAAGCACATTCTTCCTATATGCAAATCTATTAGGTTCATACTCATTGTACAAATATGCACGGCTGTTATTGACTATATAGTTAGGGTTCAACTTGAACACCTCTACAAATTTATCCATTGTTACTTCAAGGACCAAAGTCCCATTCTCACTCCTAATCTTCTTGTCTTTGGGATCATAATGTTTATCCAATTCCATCATTACATTCACTTCTACAAACACATTAGGCACAACAAGCATCTCAAGTTTAAGACCCCATAGGTACCTAGTTGGCCACTTGGCATACCTTTTGTTAATTTAGCATACAAGAACAACTCTCATCCGCTCTATGGCTGAGTTGGTTCTCCAATTCCACCAACAAGGTCAATTAATTTGCTTGTTACAATAGCCTTCCCAGTCAGCCTCTTGCCAATTTGTGACCCACCCTCATTATGTCTTCAGAGGCACCCTCCATGAATCTGGAATGGGTTCTTTTCTCACCCTTTCGCTTTGGAGATGTCGTAGGGACATTCAGCATAGGGTTAGGTGCTTCATGTGCATCTGGTTTAGCCATGGATGTAACATCCTTGGTATTAGGTCTTTTTACCCGGTTCTACTTAGGTTTTCTTTCAGGCTTGATGCTAGAATCTCTAGGTTTGGGCTCACTCATTTTCACAATGTATCAAAACTAGGGTTTGTAGATTCAATTCATAGAAGGGTCTACTAATGTGTACTCTTAAGAAACAAGTTTGCACAATAAAAACCCTCCTAGACCTCAAGCAATTCTCACTTAACCCAATTTGAAAATGCACAATAGATAAACCCTAGTAATCATAAGCACTTAGAATTCTTAGACTTCTTGCTAACCCTGACCAACTCATTTTAATGCAATTAACATAGAAATTTTAATTATTTGCTTACCCGGATAGAGTTTGCTATTATTGCCTTCTATAACTATTTGTTGGAGCTCTTCATGTCATTTCCTTAAACTCGATTAGTTGTTCTACTCTTGAATGATTACAATTGTGTAAAGAAATGAGCCAACTACCTTCTTTATGGCTAGGAGATGAAGCGTATCACCATTAATGGCTGATAGAAATCTTGCGCGAGTGAGCTGACACTTAGCTGTTTGAGTTTAAATCCTGGTCGTTTGATCATTTTATTTTAAAAAATATCATTGGCTCTCCTTTCATCTCGTTGCTTTTCTTGTTTTGCTTTTATCAATGCCCTCTAAATGTTGCCACATAGTCCTTTACTTGGCTTAGTCACCTTTCATTTGGCAGCCATCGTGTATCGCTACTTTGGTTCGTGTTCCTTCTAATGAATCCACAATGTCTTAGGACCTAGCGATGAGCGAAATATTCCATCGAATATGCCATCGCCCATCACTGATTCATTCTTTAGATCTTTACTTGTATCTCAACCATTGGATCAAGGTCCTCCTTTGACCATATTCATCTTGCATTGCGCATTGCTAATCCATATCTCAATATCTAGCTCACATCAACGATGAGAGAGAAGTAGCGATGGAACAGGATCAAGCCATGTGTACATATTTCAAGATCAAAGACACGGGAAGCATTGCCCACATCAATACTTCAAATCAGCGACAAAATAAAAGACCTCATTGCTCATCACTAATTTGGAAAAGATAAGAACATGGCTATCTACGATGAGTGATGAAAGGAAATATAAATAGCTTTAAAGGTTATTGCATATCACTAATTTAGGACTTAGAATTCAAAAGCAATTAGCGATAGCAAAACAACCAGTGATACAAAGGAAATCGCTTATATCGCTCATTGCTACTTTAAAACTTAAAGTTTAGACTTTATCCGTGATGAGCAATACAAAGGGGATAATTTCATCGTGCATTGCTAATTTGAAGCTAGGGGTCTAAAGGCAATCCACGATGAGTGATATGCCAGGTGATAAACAATAACTTAAGTGATCCAATTTTGCATGTGCTTACATGTTTTTTAAAAAGGGGACCGCCTACGAAAACATAAGATAAGGCCTCAAAATACTTAAGAAAATTTTATGCAAAGGATGTAAAGGCCAAACAAGGCTGAATTATCAACCTTATAAAATAAAGCAATTTCTAGGACCAAGGTATGGGAAAAAATTAGGTGATGGGTAACAGGAAACCCTAACCACAAGGGGCTAGTTATTTCATAAACTCAAAGGCATAAGTTGTTTTAACTTGACCATAAATGGACCATAGCAGGTCAACAAAGGATTAGACCAAAAGATCAAGGGTTTAGACCAAGGAGAAAATCTTTTAGGTAAAATAACCCCCCACATAAAACCCTAAACCCTAACCTTTAACAGACCAAGAGGATACCAAAGACAATGCATTTTTAGACCAATGGAACATGAAACTTGAAGGTTCCACCAAATCCAAGGACCATATTGTAACATAGTGCGAGCATGGTCTGGGTCACAAAATGTGCAAGTGACATCCTTTTCCCAAACCCCTAAATGATTCTATAGTCCAGCCTTTTAGCTCCCAGTTATTATGAGTGCACTTAAAGAAATCATTTTCGGATGGAATACCTCTGAGGAAAAATAAAATAGCCATTTTTTATTTGTAGTCAAAAATAACATCAGAAATATCATTTAGTAAGTTGAAGGAAATAACTTTACCTTCCATTCGGCTGTCACAGTTTTCAGTGCTTTATGTAGTTTGTGTTGGTTGTGATGAGGCAAGAAGACCATTTGTTGAGGGTTGTTTAATCATCAAATCATTTAGTTGTTGAGTTGGACCATCAAAAAATTGACCTGTTGGAAAAGCATTATGGGAATCCACGTCTTTCATAGAGGGGTTCATTAGTGTTGAAGATTTGTCTATTTCGAAGCAACCACGCTCACAAGCTTTCTTTTTCATGTACACCTGAGTTGGTCTAGTGGTGGAGAACTTGCACTCTTGAAAGAGAGGTCACAAGTTCAAATCATGCAAGGGGTAGGGTATGTATGTCTCATATTGCGGAACATGAGTTAGGTGCCTCCTACATAATGGGATTACGAAGTAGTCCCATACACTTTAAACCATTTGTAGACAAAAATAGATTGTCTAATATTGTGGACTATAAAAGGACCTTTGCTATTTTTGTTTAATTTTTAATGCACCTTGGCTTCAAATACGACTCTCACCTGGAGGCGGGCGCTCCAATTCTGGAAATTTCACCACACTAGCGAACAAAAGGGAAATGGCAATGCCTATGATGATGTATCATGAAGTGCGATACAAAATTTGATGCAAAAAATCTCTAACACAATCAAATCCACAAGCAACATCTATTAGCAAAAATAGATTGTGGAAACTTAATGTCATTAATGTCTGAGTTGATCGTGCTTTTTTTAAAAAAAACCCTAATTTTCAGACTCCCATGGTTCATTTGTTTTACGGCCGAGGCCACAATTCCTTGTTTAATGGTTGCATATACAATACGCTTTCATAGAGGCATATGCATAATATTGCATGTCAACAGTCTTACTATTGATTGGTGTTGGTGTGGAAAGCGGCAACAACAGATATCTATGATAGGAAATATTGAGTTTAAACCCAGAATCACAAATCATTTCCCACATAACCCAGGAGAGATTAACATGAATACAAGTTTTCCAAATGCATAGATCAAATAGACAAGCCACAAGATAACACAAGACTTACCCTGGGAAAACCCTTAAGAGGAAAAAAACCCAGCCTCCAAAAGCATCCATACTCCATCATATTAATCAGCCATAAGCAAATACAAGAGTTACAATGAATACCTCTGAAGCATCAAACCCTCCAATGCACTTTCATGTGTCCAAGCATGAATCCACGCATCCCATGCCATGCTTCACAAATCCACTCCACAAGAAGACTCGATAGTCACATCCAACCTGCTCAGCCCATTCACCCCAACCCAAAACCA
The DNA here is from genome assembly GCA_007258455.2 of Sequoia sempervirens. Taxonomy (NCBI): domain Eukaryota; kingdom Viridiplantae; phylum Streptophyta; class Pinopsida; order Cupressales; family Cupressaceae; genus Sequoia; species Sequoia sempervirens. The sequence goes on from VDFB02332370.1 coordinate 9,451, forward strand.
CTACATTGTGTTTGCTTTTATAGACACAAGCTCACACAAATACAACTAGTGGTAAGGTAAAACCATGTACCACAAAACCATGTGAATAAAAAACCACTAACCCCTTTTCCAATATTGGGCATTAAGTCATTACAATATTTATTTCCCCAATATTAAATTACTATCACATGTCTCCTACACAAATAGTAATACAAGGTTACAATACAACATTACGTGGGACCAAATAATTACCTAGAGTGATTATCCACACCACCAAGGTGCATCAAAACTAAATAATTATTTAATTACAATAAATATGATAAAACATTTTATGCAATGGTGTACAACACCATACCCCAACATTCTCCCACTTGTTGTATACATTGCATAAGGGATCAATGCACGATATACATCATCATAGCCATCCATGAAACCACATGAATCTGTAACATGCTCTCGTGCTCCAATAAGATACCTGCAATAAGAACCAAGTGACCACCATCTCAAGCAAGAACTCCTCTCATCCTCCAACATACCACCTATGGAAGAAAAGGAACATGCCAAGATGAAGATGCACCAAACCATGAGCACAAGCATCAAATCCAAGTGATAACAAATGCTCTACCAAGCTGTTGTCAACTGTAAAAAACCAACATGATCAGAAATAGCATCCATAACACAAGCTAATACATCCAACCATCCATACCTCCAAGGTATCAATACATCAGTAAACTCGTGCCAAGAACATATGCAACCTGTAAACTGCAACCAAGCTCCCTGTATAAAACCTGCCAATGAAGAACATACATATCCAAGAACTCCCACTGCATAGGTAATGTCAAAGAATATCAAGTCTACCAATCCATACTATACATCAAGGTGTGATAAGAAAATCAAAGCATGAATTACCAAGAACAGTAACAATGATCCACACATACAACCCAAGAGCTACATAATCTCTCACAACATGCCACTGTCCTCCCAAAACATGAACATCCAGGAAGGAACCATGAAAAAGAGAAACATGTAAACCATAATGTCCTTCTACCAACACCTCAAAAGTGTACTACTGTGTCAAGTATGATCTCCTAACAACCCCAAATGAAAAGCCTCAACAACATCCATAACACCCAATCTCATAGATCAAGTACAACATATGAATCAATGTAACAATGCCAACGTGGATGTAAGCCTCTCAAAACAAGAATATCAAACTCATAACTGGAAATCAACCCATAAATCATCTCCTAACAATCCTCATCAAAGAATGATATCATAAACTCAAAAGCACAAGGAGATAACCATGCTATAACATCCCTCAAAATGAATCCTCCAGAACTAACTATCCATAGCTCAAGATCCATGTCTATGAAAGATAAAGCATATAAACTCATGCTAAACCATCCTCAAATGAGTATCCATAATCAATCACTATGAATCAACTCAATCCCATGAGAAACCAAAGCACAAAACATAACACATTTGAAAGATATAATGGGAAAATACCTCTCAAATCATAAGCTGCTGAGTAGACCAAGAGTGGGGAATGAGAATGCTCCTCCAGGATAACCAAGCCATCATGACTCACACCAAGAACAATCTCCTCTATCGGTCCATCATGAACTCACGTCCATATCTAGGTGAAGGCTCCCTCGGTCTTCCTACTGAAACCTCCAAAGAGTAACTATCTCAAGCAAATGTCTCTAAACACAAGAGAACTCCAACCATCACCTACATCTCTAAGTATCCACGAGCAGTTGTAACTGATCAATCCATGCCAAAATCCAAATGCAACATAGCACCATCATGAAGTAATCAGGCAACTGATCAATGTACTCAATACAAAGAGAATCAAACATGATAAATGTCAAAGCTCCAACCACGGAATCAAGAACCTATCATGACAATATGATCTAACCATCTCCTCCTATGAGATCACATGCACCATAACATACCTCATGGTCTCAAGAGAACATGTATCATGCCAAAACTCTAAGCTAGCATCAAGATTAAACCATGACAAAATATCATCCATACTCTAAACCAAGAATTATATCTCCAATCACATGAAGATAACCATACCAATGATGTACCCACATCACTGCCAACAACTGCCACTGAACCATGATACGAACTACACATGGCATCATGAAAACCATCCTCTCCATGAAGATCATCCAAGTCTACACACACTCAACTACAATGTCAGTAACATAACAAGTAAACCAAGATCTCCAAGCCAAGAAGATACATTCAACTGCCAAAAAACCATCACAAACCAATCCAACACCACCAAGTCACCACTGTCAAAAAGCTCCCACTGAAAGTGTATAACCAATGAATACATAACAAGCTATCATGAAATCATGATCAAACCACATACTACACATCCCATAAACTAACTAATCAAGTGCTCAAAACATCCATCCTCTCAATCCCAAAACAACATACCAATGCACAAATGACCACAGACAAGGCCAACTAATGAAATATACAACAACAATGAATCAAACCTGGTGGATATAGACAGTCCACATCTGAGTCATCCCACTGCAACCCAATAGGCTATACACACCTATAAGTTGCATAACTCGTAGATCCGAACCACTGAAACATGCAAACTCATCATCACATTAGTAACTGCAAATTGAGATATTAAAGAAGATAACCATGTAGACATCAAGAATCAAACACCAAATCAACCACTAATCTGATTTTCCAACCATATCCACAGAAGAATAATCATATTCAAGGAACCAAATAAGCATTAAGAAGATAATACCAATCTCCTAACATCAAACCATATTACCACCAAACACCACATACATGATCCTATCGTGCCAATGCATCAAATATACCTACATATCCATGACACCATAACCATACCCATCATTGTACCTGCACTCAACTATCACCCATACAAGACTCCAAGTCTCAAACCATTTCCAACCATGTCCTCAAAACTGAAGACAACCTGTGTACCTGTCACTATCAAAGTCCTAACTTTGAAAATCACCTGTAAACCTATACCAGAAAGCACCAATCTGATAATCAGTTGTAGCATCATAAATAACATATAAAAACATGTACTCCCTCAAGTTTTCGCCTCTTGACTCGTTCGGATGCTCACATAATCACACCCCAAATCTCAGGCTCCTACAAGCAATCAAACAAGTACCAAATAATCCTTGCACCACAAACTAATAAAAAATCTCAACCACTATATATTACACTGCAAATTCTCTCCAACGCATCTTCGAAATCGAAAATCCGATTCCGTATGCAAAAGATATGACCAAAAACATGCAAACGAGAACATCTGACTTCCAAGCTCCAAAAACATATCAAAATGACAAAATAAGAAAAGCAAACTTGTACCACAGCGTAGTGCTCGGAACCAATTTTCCAACGACTGTAAGAAGTTGAAAATCCAACATACTGAGTGAAAGTTATGCTAATTTGAAGAAAACTCCTCCAATCTGCCCTGCTGGTGGCTCTGTGATGGCGTCCGGGCGTCGCTCTGGTGGTGGAGCGGCGGCAGATTTCAAAAGTCATTTAAATATGATTTAATTTTTCCAATTTAAAAAATTTCTTCCACCACCTTATGCATGCGGACCCGACGCCATATTAAAATATGGTCTAATATCCATTTGAGTTCCGGCGGATTTTACAAGGTTTATAAAAAACATTTAATAAATTTCATTTTTTAAAAAAAAATTTAAAAGAAACTTTCCGGTGGCTTTTGTTTTTAACACCCCGAAGGGTGGGGACCGGCTCTGCCGGCGGCAAGGACTGTCGGCTGTAGTCGACAGTGTCGGCAGCGGCAGGTACTGCCGCTACAGTACGGCATATGTAGCAGTGGGGTGGGCCGGTCTGCGGACCCCCCCCCAACTTGAGCTTTTAATTTTAATTTTTATTATTTTTATTATTTTCTTTCAAAAAAATTCAATACGTTTTTCTGACTTTTTTTTCTTTTCTTGGATTTTTTTTAATTTTTTCAACAAACCCCCAACGCGATTTTTTCAAATTTTCAAACACGAGATTTTTAATTTTGATTTTTCTACACATGTAAAATGGGCCTTTTGTTAAAAAAAAAATTGTTTTTTTTTTCAATTTTTTTAAAGTAGGTTGAATTTTATGTCCTTTCGGCGAGCTTGAATCCACCCATGAGGTCTGTTTTGTTCTAGAAGAATATTTGTGAAATTTCCTCTACAAAACCCTCACATGCAAACTTAAACCAAGAAACCTTTTTTCACCCAATATTGGAAAACTTCAGATCTGCAATAAACCCAACAAATTTTGACAACACAAAAGCCCAAATTTGCATAAAAACACCTGCAACATGTGTTTCATACCTTGTAATGCCTCGACCATGAAAGCTCTGAGACCACTTAATAGGAAATATTAAGTTTAAACCCAGAATCGCAAATCATTTCCCACATAACTTAAGAGAGATTAACATGCATACAAGTTTGTCAAATGCATAGATCAAATAGACAAGCCACAAGATAACACAAGATTTACCCTAAGAAAACCTTCAAGAGGGAAAAAACCTAGCCTCCAAAAGCATTTATACTCCATCATATTAATCAGCCATAAACAAATACAAGAGTTACAATGAATACCTCTGAAACATCAAGCCCTCCAATGCATTTTCATGTGTCCAAACATGAATCCACACATCCCATGCCATGCTTCACAAATGCACTCCACATTAAGACTCGATAGTCACAGCCAACCTACTCAGCCCATTCACCCCAACCCAAAACCACTACATTGTGTTTGCTTTTATAGACACAAGCTCACACAAATACAACTAGTGGTAAGGTAAAACCATGTACCACAAAACCATGTGAATACAAAACCACTAACCCTTTTTCTAGTATTGGGTATTAAGTGGTTACAATATTTATTTCCCCAATATTAAATTACTATCACATGTCTCCTACACAAATAGTAATACAATGTTACAATACAACATTACATGGAACCAAATAATTATCAAGTGTGATTAGACACATCACCAAGGTACGTCAAAACTAAATAATTATTTAATTACAATAAATATGATAAAACATTTTATGCAATGGTATACAACACCATACCCCCAACAATCTCCAACAATCTGCAATGACAAGTGAGAGTGAACGGCTCGGGAGAAGGATCGATCCCGGCGCCTACATTGCTGCATTACATCGTGAAAAAAGAATTGAGAGTTCCAAACTTGAAACAGCTCTCAACAGTATTACACACGGAGGAAATAATACTCTTCTTCACTTGGCTGCTAGCGTAGGAAATCAACGATTCATTGAGCAGCTCCTCAAACTCAATAGTGAACTCCCGAAGGATACGAATGGAGAAGTCAAGCGTCTTAATGTGGAGGCTACAAACGCCGAAGGAAATACTGCGCTTCACTTGGCTGCTCAGGGAGGTTTCTCCCGTGTCGTGGAGATTTTACTCGAACAAGAAGAAAGTGGTGTGAATGTCCGCAACAAGCTTAATGAAACGGCTCTGTTCAAAGCCTACGAAAGCGGCGATTTGCCCACAGTGAAGGCGCTATTTGCCAAATGTCGGTCGACCATAGGCGAGAAGACAGTGGACAATAGAACCTGTTTAAGTGTTGCAATAAACACAGGAGATTCAGGTCGTTTTCATTAGAGTTTACGATTTCTTTCCCTATTCGTTTCTGATAGTATTTATCAAATTCTATGTAGATATCAAATATTTAGTTAAGATCGTCGATACGATTGTACAGTAGGACTAGACATCTCCTTATTTAGTAGTTCAAGTTCTAATATCGATCCAACCAGCGAATAGTTCAATGTCCATTTTTTTCTTCACTTAAAATGACACGAGGATCATGTTACAGGTGTTTTTGTTCTTCAATGTTGTTTTATGATGGTGTATTTCGTATATTACATAAGGTTTGGCTTTTCAATAGTTGGTAGCTGTTTTATGTTTTGTATATTGACTGCTTTATTTTTTAAAATATATAAGTTTCATGGTTTTATTTTCGATTTGTTTCTTTATTTTTTTGGTTTCTTGGGGAGTAGAGCTGTTTTATGTTATTATTTGAGTTGAGGTTTGTATCGCTTCAACAGAGGTAAACTAGGCATTGTTTACCCTAGGCCATTCTTGAACAAATATTTTATCTCATCTAAGGCAATGGTTTTGAATGCTTCTATTACAGATCTGGTGGATCATATACTAACGTTGCCAGAAGCAAAGGAACTAATCCAAGAAAAGTACGAACTTGGCAACACAGCTCTGCATATAGCTGTTGGAAGAAACTACGTGCATATAATACAGAAGTTAATAAAGTTTGAGGCCGAACTGTGTTACTGGGTTAATGACAACCAAGAAACTCCGCTTTGTATGGCAACGAAATTTGGGCATCTGGAAGCAGTAAAAGAGTTGATAGATTGCAGGCCAGAGACTGTTGAAATACGGAATAGTTGTGGAATGAACGTGCTACACTTAGCTGCCCAAGTTAGCCAAGTGCGAATTGTTAAATATTTGAAAAAAACGGTAGGCTTATCATACTTGGTCAACCAGGGAATTGACAAGCCTAAAGCTGAAATGCCCCTGCAAAGTGGAGGAAACACAGATCCGCCAGAAAGAAAAGTTCTCTTTTCAAAGATACGTGAGGGAGACACACCTCTGCATATTGCAGCAAGGAAGAAACACTTAGAGGTAAGTTTCATTCTAAACGAATCTTTGGTTCTCATGACTGAAGTCGCTTCATTGAACCAGCTATTGGGTATACAATTATACGTTTTGGGTTTGTGGAAGATTCATTAACCTGAGCTCTTTGACTATTGAAATAGGTAAGAATAAAGCCAAATTAATTTCTTAGAGATAGGACTTGAAAACCATCAGGGAAACAACTTACATTTGAGAAATCATTAAGCATAATTATTTCCAATGGACCATCAATTTCTATCTACTGAATTTATGTGTGCATTTTCTAGATGGTGAATTTGTTGCTGCGTATAAGAGGGATAAACAAGTTTGCCGTTAACAAGGAAGGCTCAACGGCCCTCGACATTGTGAGAGAAAACACCGAGTACCACGAATCTCAGAAGATAATTTCAGTGCTGGCTAATTACCCTTCCAAGCGCAAGCCTTTCATGATGTACAGCGCTCCAATGGTGAGCGCAGATAAACACGAGGCTGCCATTGAGACGGTGAACAAAACATTTAACGACAGGCGCGGTACAGAATTAGTGGTGTCTGTGCTATTAGCCACAATGTCATTTACAGCGGCTTTCACTGTTCCTGGCGGTTTCGTGACGGAGGCAGAGGAACCGGGGAAAAAGAACATGTTAGGCTCGCCGGGCTCGCCGATTCTCAGTGGATCCTACTACTTTAAGGCTTTTCTCTTTTTTGATTGCATGGCATTCTTTCTGTCGCTCTTCGTGGTGCTCAAGTGGCAGACGAGTACATGCATTTTTAGCACGGGGGATAAGATAGTGTTCCTCTGTCGCACAAACTATATTCTTTGCTTCTCGTTTATCTATACAGCTATGGCTTTCATGTTTGCAGTGTGCGGGATGATTGTCCACAAGGATAACGAGACGGCTACGCCCGTCCTTTTAGCGTTGATGATCATCTTCTATAGTAGTAATTTCAAAGTTTGGTATAAGTCTCTAATGTTTTCCGTGAAGAGGGCCAGATTCAATCATCTGATTGGTATATCGCCTTTTCTTCCTGACCATGTGGGGGAGTACCTGTGGTTGACACTAGAAGGATTGCGGCCTTCAGTCTTGGGGAGCTGGTGCAAAACCAAGTGGGTTGCTATCATGTACTGCAACTGCCTTAGGAAAGATGGGGTTAAGCCTAAAAGCGGGTCTGCTGGATCGGTTGATAGGGTTCAGATGCAACTTCAAAACCGTGTTACTGTTGACCTATGAGAGACAGAGATAAAGCGCACTCGGTGGTGGTTAATAAGGTGACAAAGTTGCTTTCTCTATTAGTTTATGAAATATTGATTTCACATCATGTGTCTTGCGTTGCTATTTGTAATGCTGGTTGTTTTAGGCTATTGTTCGGTTGTTTAGCTGTTTGTAATGTTATGTTGGTTAGTCTTCCTTCATATTGTATAAACATTTGTAATGCTGGTTGTGCTGTTCTCAGTCTTGTTGTGTTCATTTCTTTCGGACTACATTCTTTCTCTTTGTAATCTATTTTGCTTTGATCAATATAATTTTTTATCTTGAGTTCCTGAGATTAAAACTTCCCCGCTTCCTGCCATTATGGGGAGTGTGGATGCAACGGTGCAACTTCTTATTTCTGCATGACTTTCATTGCATCGAAGTAAGTCTTACAAGATGAATGTTTGTATGTTAGTTTGAAATTATTGTAAGCAGCTTCTTATTTCTGGATGACTTTCATTTCATTGCTATTACTAAGAGTATAAATTATATGTTTTGAGTTACATATATAGATCAAATATTGAGTCCAAGTGATACGGGTAAGAGAATCAATATACTGCTAGTACTATTTTTTAAAATTCTTGGTTGGATTTTAAATGATTTTATATTTGTGAAATAATTTTTCTTTTAGGTTAATTTAATTATATGTCTAGTTTTGTTAATGATATAGGACTAATGAAAATTTAGATAATTATGTTTATGAGATTTGGAAATATATAATGTAAATAAGCATATTAGTTTGTCGGTTGAAGATTGTTGGTCTTTGATGAAGACTTTGAAATATTCTATTAAAAATACAATCTCTCTATTATAAGAGCTATGTCGAACATGAAGTCTAGACCTTCAATAAATATCTCTTATCACATACTCATCCTATACTTGTGGGCTTGACTCTAGTTAGGGTGTTGTTCTTCTTTTTCAATTGCCTCACAAAATTTGGTCTTCTCTACTCTTGTTGAAGATCTATAGACTACTAGTATTTACAAATACCTTGAAGGAGACAAGTTCTTCAAGACTAACCCCCAAAAAATGTACAACAAATGAAGATAATATGCAAGGGCCTTGAATGTAGATTTATAACTCTATTTAGTATAACAAATCTTAATGTTTTGTAACTGATTCTCCTTCAAATAATAACACATAGTGCTAGATCATGCAAACTTAGGGTTAGTCAAGTTTGGGAAAGGGAGATAGTATTGGCTTGTCAACCAGATTTGAATTTTAAAAATTTAAAATGTGAGCATCAATTATGTGACCATAAGGTTGATCTTGCAACCATAAGAAAGCTCCTTAACAATCAAAAGATTACATCTAGGAAATTAATAGTTAAATGATAATATGTGTGGGGATGAGTGTCATAGATGCCAAGATACAAGGAATATATGGGAGTATGGTCTATGTGGATGGGAATGAGTATGTATATAGAGATGGATAAAGGCTAGGGGAATAATCCCAACTTCACAAAAGATTGTGTCATTTGTTGATATGTATGCATACCAAAATATTTCTTCAAAATAACAACAATACTAAATGGGAAATGGTATGGGTATGCCAATTTTTCCATTTTATTCCACCCCCCACTTTGAGGTGTGCACGAATCCTCAAATATTATGCGTCCCAAACTATTTAATACTCAAAAATATGCATTAATATTAATATCCATACATCAAAAGATCCAAATGGGGTCCATACAAAGTAATGATCATGCAAGTTTTTCCTTTTAAGATCCACTCTGAGAACTTACAAAATAATGGAAAATATTATGTGATAAATTCTATCTCATAAATGAAATTTGAGTATAAAATAGAAGCTTGTTGAACTATCTAAGAGGTAATAAAATAGGAAATATTCAAAGTGTAATGCCCTGCCACGCAACCCTAGGGGAAGATGCAAACTACTAAACAAATGCACAATTATTATTATTTTGTTTAATTACAAATACATGTAAGATTACAACACAAAGCCAACAATCCCCTAAGGTTACGAGACAGATTATTTAAATCACAAATTAAAACAACATGCATGAAATGGAACATAACAACATTCACTTAAATAATTAAAGCACATACATTCCATACATGAGATTTTCATTTAAGACCATGAAATCCTCGTGGTTACCAATAATAGAAGTTTTACAATTACAATTACATCACTTATTCCCAGAATGAGGTAAATCAATAACATGATAGCTTAATTACAATTTCCACCTCGATAACAATGAGGGGTAAAAATAATACAAGAATGACTAACATAAAAGAACCAAGGTAGCATCAGGATTCCACGAGCTCTCCAATATGAAAGCCTCGTCTACACGAGCAAGAGCCAAAAAAAATAACAGAGTAAGGTGCACGTTCCACCCAACCAAGTGATACCCGAAGGCTCACCCCTCGTGCTAGGAGATAGTAACAAGGATTTCAGGTCAAGACCAACAACCTCTAAACATAGGCAACATGACTCAACTGAAAAGATACGAACATGACATCACATGACACAAAGGTTACAATACTTCCAGATTTTAAGTAAATGATCACATCACGAATACAAACATATTGTTGACTTAGGAGAAGTGTCATCACAATGTCGCATGGGATATCCTAGCAAGTCTTCCTAGGTCCTGGCCCCCATCTCGGGATATCTTGGTAACCTCTAACGACTCCCGGCCCCACATGCAAACCAATGCGGAATCAGTTATCTTTCAAAGGGACAAGATAATGATCTTGCCATTCCAAGCCTTCTCGACTCATCCCAAATCTATACAAGCACTTGCGTCCATGAGCGAGGCAAAATTAATCTTTTTAAATGTTGGTACCACCTACACTAATCAATTGGTTTAAGTTTTCACTGAATTAACTAACTTACATTAAGATCTCCTAGCACCACTTTGTGTGTCATCCCTCAATGTAAGCCACTTCTCTAAGACAACACGTGGAACTATACCACAACCAAAGGGTACTCAAGTGCAACCTAGGGATAATGAATCCCTAATCACGACATGAAGTCAACATAGCCCATTCATGATAACCGGGTACAACACTGGACACAATTATGCACTACCCAAGGCAAACAAGGTCGACTGACATGACAGCAACCCCAAAACATAGTAGACGGTTCTATCTGGAAGACTTACAAAATCTGACTCAAATTCCAACAAGAATGGACGCCCAACGACGAAAAGAAGCTTGCAAACAATATAAGATAATCTACATTAGGATTTCGTAAATCCAATCATTCATCGCATTAGTGCACTTAATCAAATTAAATAAACTATGTTCTTGCACAATCACATAAGAGTTTGACTATTCATTTGATTCTTGTTGACGCAATACACACAATAAATTAAATCAATCTTTCTTTTGATATACAATGATTTTCTATAAACAAATTTTCATCTATCCCTTACAAATACCTTTTCTCTTTTGTTTTTTTAAAAGAATAATTCACATTTAAATATAAATATATATATATATATATATATATATATATATATATATATTAAATATCTATGTAATCAAATATATATACATATATATTTTAAAATACATATATAATTAATATTTAAATATAAATGACAATCACTTAAGCATACATTAAAATATAATATAAATATATTATAATACATATATTATATATAAATAATTTTAAATTATTATATACAACATATATATTAAAATATATATATAAATTATATTTTAATTGATAAAATAAAACATTGATTTCCAAATTTCATATTATATATATTAAATATAAAATATATTATATACTTTATATTTAATAAATATAATAAATATAATATAAAAAAATGGATTTTATATTTCATAAAGCATGACCATTAGGGTTCGGTCGCGCCCTGCCCTTAACAGGGGACGCAGCCCCCATGAATGGGGGCGGCGTCCTGTGTAGGCAACGATGGCGCTGCCTCCACAGGCGGTCGTCACCATCCATGGGGGTGGCCAAGGGCTTGAAACCCTTTCCTTCCACCACGCATGACGAACACAAAATGAAAAAAAAATGATCCGCCATTCGCGGATTCGTAAAAAAAATTAACTGGTAAAAACATTTTCTGGGCAAAAAAAATAGAATGAAGAAAAATACGAAATTCTTTTATTTCATCAAAAATTTTAAATCAACAAAACTCATAAATATATATATATATATATATATATACATATATTTGTATATATATGTATATATATATATATATATATATATATTTGTATATATATGTATATATATATATATATATATTAGTATATATGTATATATATATATATATATACATATAAATATATGTATATATATATATATATATACACACAGTCATAATAAAATGACTGTAAAAATACTTTTTTTCAATACCCAGATTGGGCAAATGCTCAATCTAAGAAATAAAATAAATTGCCATTGAAATTACATAATTTAACACAACAATTTAAAGATTTCTCATTCCTTTGCAAATCAAAAAGAAGATTTTTCCAAAGCAACCACAATTTCATAAGAAAATCCATTTGAATCCCCAGATTTGTTTCAAATTTTTTGTTGAAAGTTTGATGATGAATTTTGAATCTTTTTGTTTCCACAATATTTTGAGGATTCTTTTGTTCAAGTTTAAATGGAGATTTTTGATGGGTTTTCTTCCTCTAATTCACAATTGAATCCAACAGTTTGAACACTTTCAAAAATAAGATTTTCAAAAATAAGAAATGCATAAAATTTCAAACATTGCACCTTATGTTTTCTCCAAGCTTCAAATCCTTCAATGGAGATTTTCCTTTTCCTTTTTCAATTCAGCTTCACCAATCTTCAATCTTTTCTTCCCAATTTCTTCAAGAATTTCAATCCAAGTTTGCTCTCCAAAATTGCAAAAAAATTCAAAAAAAAAACAATTACCTTATGCAATCCCTTTTCCAAATTTGTCAAACCCCTAATTTTGAACTCACCCACCAAAATTTATTGCTAAACTAGATATTTTATTTTTGCAATTTAATAAAACAATTTCCATTTTCCATTGAATTTGCATAATATTTATTTAAAACAAAGTTCTATTTTGCAACCAAAAGATAATTACATTTTCCTTTTTCCACAAAATTGAATTTACCCATCTACATTTAAAATCATTTTTAATTTTATTTCAAAAAGGAATGCAAGGCAATTTCTATTTTGATTTGATCTCAAAATTTAATAATGCTAACACAACATTTTAATTTAATTTATCAATAAATAAATCTAATCCATGATTAGATTATTTATTGATTGACTTAAACTAACTAATTAATTAATGAGCACTCCTTTATTTATTTTGACAATGAAATTAAATAAAACAAACACCATTTTTCTTGCAAATTTAAATACGCAAGTAAGGAGAGAAGAGGCAACAAAGAAAATAACTTATCCCAACTAACAACCCGACAACACACTATGGCTAGGGTGATGTCATGACACAGAAAACCTAGCTACTATCTCCCAATTGTTTTCCGTTGGACAAGGGACACGCTCAGACCTATAGAACCAGGTGGAGTCGATGTCCTGTACCTGCATCCTGCACACAATACGAGTGTCGAACATGCATATAATATATTAAAACACACCGTGAAGAGGAAATCGTGGAGTCACAGGGTGCTCGCACGCGAGTGATGTGATCCTGTCCCCTTCACCAATACAACATCGCTAACTGATGCATCTAATCATCACTGATATAATCAAAGCATGAACATCAATAATTCACACACATTGCTAATTCAATCCATAACATGAAATAATAATAACATCTGATTAAAGTGCCATCACATCAAATATAATGTTTACATCGCTTAACAATTAGCGGTCAATAGTAATCAAGTTTATAACCAACGTGCTAACAAAGCAAAACATACATAATGAACATTGTTCAATCAAAAGAACAAAATGGAGGGGTGTTACACAAAGTTAGATCATTTTTTGCAAGCTTGGAAAATATTCCAAGTAGTGGTCTTGGAATGATATAATGCATGAAGCACAAGGCATGTCATGTTCCATTTTAACTTTTCTATCCATAATGATGAGCCCCTATTGTACTTGTCACTACTTGAAAATTCAAGATAGGATTGTTAGTAACATTACATTCCCCTTGAATAATTGGTTGCATCCATAGGATCTAAAGAATTAAAGTAGAGGGAAAATTGTACATGACAATAAATCTAATCGAAAGATAAGAATGTGAGAATATAATCATGTTAAGACACTAAGGACACTAAAAAATATCTACCATGTAGAACTAGCCTTTAAACAAAAAATACTAAAGATCCTTCATGGATTCTTAGGCCTCGTTGGATATTATCACTGGACTTTGTAAACTAGTAATATGAAAATATTGTAAGCCCATCATAGCCATGTTAAAAAATGTTTCTTTCTATTAATATTCTACAACTATATAAGTAGCATTTTATCTGTAACTTAAGGAGGCTATTTACATCACACTATTTCTTCATATGCCAAATCTATCTAAAGAATTCACCATTGAAAATAATGCTCCTAGATATATATTGGTTGATGATCTCATGTAGAAGGTATGGATGTAACTAGAAAAACTAACCCATTCTGCCCATGAGAATGATATGTTATACATTCTTCTTGTAGTCTATAAAAGGTGTGCATACCTTGTTGGAATGCACTTTTATATTAAATTAAGCACCATACTCTCTACTATTTTTTAGACCAATGAGTCTCCTCTCTATAACAACAAAAGTGGGTCACAAAGTTGTTAGGATATGAATACTAGCTCATCTATAAAATTACATGATAATATGGTGGTAGATGCATTATGAAATCAATTCAAGAGGACCATACTTCTTTGATTGATTTATCAATTCCCATGCCAACTTGGATCATTGGCTTATAGAAAGAGTGTTTGTGAGACAGTAACCTACAAGAAATCATCTACCAATTGTTCAATCACCCTTCTTTAAAGTCTAAGCAATCATGGGATTGATCATATTTGTGATATAAGGTTCATCTACTCTTTACCGAACAATTGACTTTACACCTAAATTTTTTGTCTGAGTTCTATTTCAAACCATCAATGGGTCATTGTGGCTTTTAAAAAAATTATGAAATACTCCATAAAAAAAAATTGGGGAAGCTACAAAAATAGACATCAAAAAATTGTGTGAAAATGTGAATCTTGTCAATACAAAAAAGGTGATATAGTTTTCACCCTCAATATATTAACCATTAGTAAATACTATCTATGTGTGAACTCAATTTTAATACAATTCATTTAAATAATATAAAATTATATAGGGAAATCAGTCATTTTGGTTGGGTGGTAGATCATACTATAAATGTGTCATTTTTTTGTCTTATCTAACCCCTATACTTCTTTTGGCCATTGCCTAAACATTTATGGATTGGATGATTTCTATCCATGGAATTATTTCTTCATTGTTAGTGATCATGATCATATTTTTACCAACCATTTTTTTCTAGAAGTCTTCAAATATAATGGCAACTAAATTAAGGTTATATTTGAATATAATCCACTTGGCTTTAAATCAAGAACATCTTTACACCAAATGGTTATCACTTGTAGCATATTTGTGCCATAACACTTATCACACAACAACAAAGATGACACCATATGAAGTAGTGCATGATCTATATATAGCATCTCTCTAGACATATATACTAGGAAGTTCAATGGTATATGAAATGGATAAAAATAGTTAAATAAATGACACCTTTCTCTTATCATTTAAGGACAATATGTACATCGGCGGGGGGGCTAACTTGATTGGCTAAAGCATCCTATTGCAGAAAAGAGGTCATGAGGTATAGTCTACCCTCGCCCTTGTAGTATTGAAGGGTGTTTCACGCCAATGTCGTCAGTCACATGAAAAAAATTTATCAAGCGCATTGCAGTTTATAGGAGGGCTACTCGATTCCTACAACCTAAAAAAGGACAATATGTACATGTAGCATAAAAATAAAAGAAAAATATTGATCAACACAACTCCAAATATACTTTCTCCATTATTGGTGTGGTCCTACTTCTGGTCCTACATCCCTATAAATAGTTGTACTAAAAGATGAACAATCATCAAAAGTTAGCACCCAAATTTTATATAGACCCTCCAAAATTTATAGCATATCATTTTGTTTTCATAAAATTGGGATATTCATCCCTCCTCCAAGCTCCACTTAATCTTCTATCCTTCTATTTTGAAAAAATTATTTTTGAACACATTCTTTCTTAGCTCGCATACCTAAGTTGGATATAGAGGGATATATCCTCTTTATAATAAATTTTATCCTAGATAAATATTTACACCAAATCTACAAACCCACCATCATTTAATTCCTCATCAAATAGCATGGTATGCAATAAGAATATGCAACATTAGAAACTCTTCAAATTGTAACAGTATCTCTCATCTCAAGTGATGAGCCATAGAATCAATTGAATAGTTCCTTGTCTTAGTTACATACTTTATCTTTATTTTCTACTAAACTTTGAGACATGACCATACCTTTCATATAAAGTTCTTTAAGTAGCTTAAAGAATTTGGAATTGAAACATGTTATATTAATATGTGTATGTATGAGTTATGAATGTCCATGAAGTTTAGTAGGATTTTATGTTTAAATCATAGTTGTTAATGATGGAAATGCTTTGAAGAATATGTTGGAAGCTTGATTTGTTTGTGATTTTCTTGGGTGTTGTCATTGATTTCAACCCTTGTATAAAGATAATGCTGGAATGGTTGGTATTGATGTCAACACATGTTGGTGTTGTCATCAATGTCCTACTTCAGTATAGTTGCTAAGGTTGTTAGCTTGACTTGTGTTTGGGGAGATTGTTGTAGATGTTGTATATGTGTTTCAAATATGTTAGTAATTTTATTGATGAATTTATTCACTTGGTTTCCAAGTGCTTTTGAGAAAATTTGAATAAAAGAGAGTTCAGTTTAATAGAGTGGTGTTCAGTTTTTTGCTCTGCATTTGTTCTTGATTGAAGATATGCTAATGTAGTTTTGCGGTGATCATAAAAAGTGTTCAAGGGTATCATATCCATAGTTTCAAGTTCTATATCATACTATAGTGAAATATGTGTTTGATAGTATGTATGTCTAGTGAAACAAGGTGTCTAGGAGAAATGAGATTGCTCTACCTTTCTTCGTGGTGAAGGTTTTGGTGTTATAGATATGGAAACATGCTTATATATCATGTATCTACCTTCCCTTGAAGTTTTAGGTGTTGAGTTGTTCTACAAAGTTGTCTAGTGTGTTGGATTTATGTGCTAGTATGTATGGCTACACAGAATGAAGGTGTTCTTGAGTTACAAGTGGTTGCAGTAGTTGTAAAAAATATTCTAATGATGCTAGAATATTTTGAGATGTTGTATGGATATTGTGGAATGTTGTTTTTTGGTCTGAGATATGTTTTCAGACTTTCAGAGGTGTTTTTGGAGTCACTTATTAGTGTTAGTGCAGGTTTGGCTAACCTGGTGTGCTAGTGCTAATTGTGAAAAATAATTATTCTTTCAGGAAGTGTTGAAAAGTGTGTTGGTGTAGATTTGGGTCCCAATTAAGTAGTGGCATGGTTTGGATTCACTTATTTATATTTTGGAAGTGTTTGGTGTTGACCTCTTTGATGTTGCATGGTTGAAGTGAATACATTTCCTTAAGGTCAACCTAATTAAGATTGTTATAGGTCGTGGATGGTATAAATGCAAGGAGAATTGTTGTGTGGATTAGAAGTAGAGTGTGAGATGTGAAAGATACAAATGTGATCAAATGTGATGATTTGAGTGTGAGCCTTAATGCCTATGACTTTCTGATGTAGTGATTAGAAGCTGTCTACATTTCAGTCTATTTGATGAGTTGTGTGTGCTTTAGTAGAACTATACCTTCGACATATGAGAGATGCATTGTTAGAATTTCAAATTAGCAATGAGCAACCCATTCTTCTATTATTCTTTCTTTTGGACAGTGAGTCCTTTGGAAATGAGCCATGGGTAGTGAGCCTTATTGTATTCGGTGATGCAATTCATATATTAGTGAGCTAATCCTCATTGTGGTTTTTCCCTTCTTGGGTTTTCCACGTAAATCTGGTGTTCTTATGTGTTTTATGTGTTTGCATTACTGCTTTACATGTTCACATTTGGTTAATGCACAATAAGGGTTTAATGGTTGTTAATGGGTTAAGGGCTAATGCAGATCTCAATGTTTATGAGGGTTTTTGAAGTTTTAAAGTATATAATTGATTCACCCCCTCTCGGTTGTCTTGTGCATCTAACAATTGGTATCATAGATGTGGTTCTTAGGAAGAAGCTCAATCACTTGAGTTAGATCTAGATGGCACACAGGAAATGTGTCAAAGCTCCTTTGTTTGATGGAAAAAATTTACCCACTAGAAAGCTAGGATGGAGTCATTTATGGTTTCTCTTGGATTTGGAGTTTCGCAGTCTATTGAAAAAGGTTATATTATGCCTGCAAGTGGTACAACAAGTGATGATGAGACCAAGGATTATGAAAACAATGGAGAAAAAGGAATGCAATCTTGAGTCTAGTCTTTAGATAATTCTGAACTTGGAAAGGTGATAATTTTGAAGTCTGCTAAAGAGATTTGGACAAAGCTGGAAGGTATCTATGAAGGAGATAACAAGGTTAAATAAGTGAAGATGTATAAATACAAAGCCAAATTTGAAACCTTAAGGATGCTTGAAGATGAAGATATTACTACCTACATACTCATAGTTGATGAAGTTGTCAATGCCATCAATGGTCTTGGTAAAAAGGTAGATGAAAGAGAAGTTGTGAAAAAGGTATTATGAACTTTGCCTAAAGTGTATTAGCCCTAAAGTTTTTGCTATTGAGGAAGCTCAAAAATTGGACAATTATTATAGAGATCAAATTTTCGGTGCTTAACTTTTTTTGAAATGGGAGAGTTTGGTCAAGATGCTACAAATAAAGAATCTAATTTTGAAGTTTACAAAATGGAGAAGGATGATGAATCAGATCTAGATGATCTTGATGAGGTAGAAGCAAACTTTGTGAGGAGATTGAAAATGGGTACTAGAAAATACAGAGGTAAGCTACCTTTTAAATATTTCAATTGTGGAAAGATAGGTTCATTATGCATCTAAATGTCCAATCAAATTTACTAATGAAAAAAAAAAGGATCATAAGGGTAAAAACTTGTCAAGAAGAGTTATTGTGTTGAAAGGTATAATGGTGTATACGATGATGAAGAATCAAATTATTTGGATGAAGTGATGAATTCTTGTTCATGGATTTACATGTTAGAACTAATTATATTAATCTTGAAAGATGTGTGAAGGAAAGTGCTCTAGAAACAAGTCATAACATTGAAGGAACTATGTTGATTGCTTTTCATGCTAGAGAGGAGAAGATTTACTAGATCGTTGATGATGGATGCTCAAATCATATGACAGGTGATAAGAGTAAATTTGTTAAGCTTGAAAAATATGATGGTGGTCTTGTTAAGTTTGGTGATGATACATCTGCTACGATCTATAGAAAAGGTTCAATTAGTTTTGATGGAAACAATAAAACAAATGATGTTCTTTATGTCAAGGGTCGTTGACATAATCTTCTAAGTGTAGGACAAATGTTTAGCAAAAGGATATAATCTTGTATTTCAAAATGGTGGTTTTGAAATCAGAAAAGGAAGCTCAGATACTCTGGTTGCTGTTGGAACAAGCATAGGATGTAATATCTATCAACTCAAACGTAGTGGTGCAAAATGCTTTATGTCTCAAACTAATGAAAGCTAGGTCACATTAATTTTGATAGCCTAGTGAGGATAAGTTTTATTGATGTTGTGAGAGATTTTCCAAAGATTACAAAGCCTATCAATGCAATATGCAAAGAAGGTCAAGTTGGAAAGCAAACAAAGATAAGATTCAAGAAAAAAGAATACTCTACCACATGATGTCGATGATGAAAAATGTCATTCAGGATGTGTGATATGTGTTAGGTCATTTTTACATGACTACACATTCTATAGTTTGTTCCTTTGCAAATAAAATTAAGCAACATATAAGATGAAATAAGAAGGTATACCACATGTATGTGCACATGCATAAATGTTATGTTTATGCATGTACACATATATGCCTGAAAATAAACACAGTTGGAATATACATATACATTTTTAATATTTAAGCAAAAATTTCATTCTATTTGCAGTTCTTTCCATATTCAAGTAGACATTGTTTTGATTTGATGCACAATTTTGGTCATACAATAATCATAATTTATAGTCCACAACATGAGAAAAACATTTGTACAATAGTCTCAATAATTTTCCTAATTTGTTTTGTTTTGAAGTCATACAAATTTAGTATATTCGAATCTCTAGGTAATTTCAAAATCGAAATGAGTGGGTTTGATTCTATTGTCAACCCATTTGGCTTCCTGATAAATGTTTTATTATGTTTCAGATCAATGATGAACATAGTAACCATATTCCATTCGGCTTATTCAACATTTAATCTCTACTATTAAAAGAAAATTCAGAACCTTGAAATAAAATACATTTTGGTCTAGCCTTTAATTCACTCCCATATGTACAAATAACCAAAAATTTGGGGATCGATAAGCACAATACCATAAGTCGATAAACATGCTACTGATTTATACCCATTTAATGTTTTCATTATTGTTTATCAACCTTATCCCTAAGGGACTCTTATTCTGTGAAACGGAGTATATTTAACTATCGAACATGTGATGGCTCGAAGTTTGATCAACCAAGTATGTATACATATATATGTGTGTGTGTGTGTGTGTGTGTGTGTGTGTGTGTGTGTGTGTGTGTGTTTGTGTGTGTGTATACCCATTGATAGATAAAGAAGTTCATTTGAATGTTGCGAAGGTTTTATTTTCCATCATCCTGTTCATGCCTAAATATACTAGTAGCAACATATTATTGATCTGCATGCACTATTATTTAGTGAAATCCCACAATAAAATAGACAGATATTGTTTTCAACATCTTGTCGAATGTAGCAAGGTCGTTCAACTTTAAGAACATGACAAAATGACATGGGTTTATTTTCCCAACATAATACATATACATATTGTCAATCATGGTGGTATCAATCCTTCCACCGGATCAATGGAAATAATTCCACACAAAAGTTTGAACAAAGCAATAAGCATCATTCTTTATTTACTCCATTATTGGTGACGGTATCGGCCATAGACATACACATAATAGATAGAATGATAGGAATTGTTCTGAGCTGATTCATGGCTCGAATGATTCTTATCATTCTGTCTCTATAATCGATTGAACATAGAACCCTTGAACAAGGTTATCATTTGGAAATGAAACAAATGAATATCACCTTGCATGGTAGTTACTAAAATAGATAGCATATCAAGGATATGACAGGTTAAATAACACATGGGCTAGAGCCCGACCGCCACCTTCGCATTGATCATGCAAGGGCATGTCAACCTACACACACAGTGAGGGTTCAATGGGGGTTTTCACCCTCCAGATGGGGCTTAACATAGAAATTTAGAAAGCACATAATGTTGAACTAAGACCATGAATACAGTGGCAAGAATAACAAAAAATAGTAACGATGAAATCGATACCCATTATGCTCGCAAGAGAAAATAATTTGAATCTTATGATAGAAACATCTAAAAAGAGCTTCAAATTACCTCTATAGATTGCATGATGGTTTCCTTTTTGCTTCAAACAAGTAGAAATAGCTGCCTCTTCTTCTGTGCCTTCCTCTACTTTTTCCCCAACTCCCTTCAATGTTTTTTGCTAGATTGTCTCCTTTGTTTCAAAATTCGCCCACACCCTGTCCATTGATTTTGCGTACTATTTTGCGGTGATCTTAATTCTCCATTCCACCATCTCTTAGCCACCCACTCCCCATTTCTAAGCATTATTTTTATCATTCTATTATGGAAGGGATCGGCCTTATTCAAATATGAAGGGGGGTGTTACATGAATATTATTTGTCATTGTTTCCTTGCATATGGTTTCATAATGAATTTTGAATAGAAGAAACACTTATCATTGAAATCCTTTATAACACATTTATTTATATGTATATATATGGTTACACACACACACATATATATTTATATTTATATAAGTAACTACAACGTTTGTTATTATTATTATTGTTATTTCCTTTTATCTAGAGCTTACTTTCAAGTTCCTTTGAAAGAGTAAATAATATAATCATTCTTCCCATGATAGTAATGTATAATCAGATGCATTTACATTACCATTATGAAATTAACTTTGAAATAGACATGGTAAGACAAGCGATGAAATAAATAAGATTGTCTATTTAACCAAATATGATTTCTTACAAGCAAGAATGATATCCATCAATTACAAAATAAATGCAGATGTCATGGTCTACTATGGTGTGTGAGATTCCATATTCCAATCCTTTCTTACTGTGCGCCATCCGGCTAAGCATTCCTGCCTCAACCATTTTCTCATTCTTTAACATGTTCCTACACACACATTCTTGCACTTGCAATTGTTCATCAATAACCTTTAACCAATGGTCATTATAAAATAATTCTTCTTAAATCATAAAGTTGAAAAATAATCATTTTTTTCTAAATACTATTGCATTTATCAAATTTCATAAATAATATCAAACAAATCTCATTTTTTTCCAATTATCCAATTTAACTTAACATTAAATTAAATACAAGTAAATAAACTGAGATGTGATAGATCGCCTACAAAACCAAGATTAGCCTTCTACATGAGAGCAACAAGAGGATAAATTGTTGGAATATGGTGAAATAATAGAATAATAATATATTATCTCACTCCAAATGATACAATATGAATCAACACTCCCTTGCACTAATTGAGTTGATATGAACTCATCTGAACTAGCCAAGAAGGGAGAGGTGAGTGTTGATTATATAACAGAATATGGGAATATAATTCCAAGAGGGATAATAACTCCCAAATGACCAAATTAGGTGGGATTTTTACCTACTTAGGAAATTCCAAACATGTGGCATATTCCACTCAGAAAGAGACAAGATAGTGGTTATGTGAGGTGGCATAAAAGTCCAAAAGAGGGTGTAAGACTCTACCACCCATGTGTGGGTGAGAGCAACACATGTAATTGATGGATTATACCATGTTCCCTCACATAAACCATGTCTACTATAACCTAAGTATGCTTAATAATGTGTAGGAAAAATAAATATAAAAATCCTACTCTAACAAACATCCTCCTAGAATTTTATAATATTTCCATCCTAAGTTTCTATTTGGCTCCTTTATTGATAATGGTAACCATTATTTCCTATTTAGTAGATCCTTATGTAAGATTGTTGTTGGATAAGAATTTCTCGTTCCTTTGCAATACATAATATGCTTTGGTTTTCTATGGTTTTTTATTTTACATTTCAGTTTGCTTCATAGTACAACTATAATCAAACTACATTAACATACATGCATCTCAAAGTTCATTTGTCAAGGTTCTAAGATTAACCATATTGGTTGTTTGGATGTGATCTATGTGGTAGTATCCTAACCATTATACTTTCAATTTACCTAGTTTATTAAACACCATATATTACATTTTTAATTACTTGATCTTGATATTATTGTCATACCAAGCCTTTTATTTTTTCTTTTCTTGAGTTTGGTTATATGTTGCAAGAAACTAGTTCTCATTTAAATTTTATACTTTTATTAATCTTTATTTAAGATGTCCCTCCTTATTCAACATTGTAGAAATTTCCATCCTTAGATTGGAATATGTGTATTGTACTATTAGTATTGCATCTAATTCATAGATGAATTAGAATGGAGGACACTTTGTTAGTCTTTTGTAGGTTGTATAGTAAGCCCATGGTACAAAAAATATATTTTGGTCCCAAATTTATGATATTTTTCATCACAAACCTTCGTTAATGTTTTTCCCAATATCTTATTAAGTGACTCACTTTCTTCATTTCCCCATTCACTTAGGGATGATATGGTGTGCTCTTATTACATGGCTAATCATAAATCTCTCAAAAACTTTAATTGTGTGATTATACAAGTGTTTCCCCTAATCACTTTTAATATTTAAGGGAGATCCAAACCTTGTAATGATGTTTTCATAGATAAAATTTTATTGTTATTTATGCAATATAATATTTTGTTATTTTTTCCTCTACCCACCTTATTTAGTATTAAATATTAATTATGATAAAATATGTCTAGGTTTTTTGGGAAAGGGGGTTTATTGATCATATAAAATCAATAACCCATTTCTTGAATGACACAATAGGACTTCATTATTGATTTTAGTTGTATCACATCTCTTGCAGTTAGTCTAATGGCTCTTTGAAAAATGTCACATTTGTAGGAGTATTTATTAGCATCTTTGAATAAACTAGGCCATTGTAGTACAACTAGTAAAACCTTTCTTCTAATTCCATCTCCAAAATTATGCCCTCTCAAGATGCCTTAATGAGAATATTTTAAGACTTGCTCTCTTTTATGCTTCATTATTACTCTTGGTAAGAATTTATCTTTCCTTAAAATAAATAATTCTCTAATGATGATAGTAAATAGGCAATAATTATTCTCTTAGCCTCTTTGTTATAGTTGTCTGGGAAAGTATTGTTAGATAATAATTTAGCAATTCCTTGCAATTCATTAGTTACTATGGTTATTTAAAATAGAGTGCACCTAGAAAATTATCATTAATTAATCCTCCCTCTACTCCAATGTTCTCTATTCTAAATAAATAGTTTTGTTGATGATTAAATTTTCTTAGTTTTACCATAATCTTGAAGTCAAATTCTTGAATTGAAGCAACATTAACCATCCACATATGTAACCATGTATTACTACTCTAGTCATCAAGTACTTTAGTAGTTCATGGTTTGTATAGAAAATGAATGGTGTTTCTAATAAGAATGTCTAAATTTATGCATGGAAAGAACCATGGCTATAGCTTTACTCTTTATTATAGTATAATTCTATTTTTTCACCACAATATTTTTATTGGAAAATACAATTGGGTTGTCTTTCCTACTTCTTGGCAAGTGCTAATATCCCACCTATTGTATTTTTGGGTGCATCTATGTGTACATGAAATGATTGTCTAATATAGAAATATCAGTACTAGAGCTTTGGTTATCTTATTCTTTAGTAGATCAAACAATTTAAGATATTATATATAAATTTGAATTTCATTTTATTCATATTTTTTAATAATTCTTCAACCCTTTGAACTTGTGGTGGTAGCCATTCTATCATAAGAAATTTTTAGTCCTCATTGTGTTCTTTGGAGGGGGTAATTTTAGAATTATAGCTATATTGAGAGGATGTTCCATCATGCCTTATTTATAGATAATATATTTGAATAAAGTGCTAAATGGTGTAGAAAATATGTATTTTCTCAAATTTAAAGATTGTGGCATCTTTCAAAAAATAAGTCTTAATGTCTAGACATAATATTTCAACATTCCATAGACTATCTAATCATCTAGGAAAAATTCAAGGAATTCATGTATCAAGTCCCTAAATACATTTATTGTTAGCATAAATAGGGTTATTATCATACTAGTTAGCTAATCACACTTTCTAGATTGACCTATTCACACTAGTTAAGTCTCCACTTAGGGAATTTTTATTTTTTGTCTTACTTCATTTGGTTGAGATACATGTACTCACCTTTTGAGACACCTATTTCATGCACACTTTACGCATGCTCACACACTTGACATTTGAGCATACGAGTGTTGCACATTTGGAGGGATAGTCAGTCATTCAGTTCTACCTTCCTACCTCCTCTACCTCACCTATATATGCAAGGCTTTCATTGTATATTTGTACACTCTTCATTTTATATGATAGACATCCTATTGTGCACCATTTTGTTCACTAGTGGAAGGTTCATTCATGCTTTTAAATCTTGGAATTCTTCAACATGGTATTAGAGTCATGATTGCACATTCCTTCCCACATCAAGGTGACTCTAGCACTTGTCCCTATCATCGAAGTGTCATGGAGCCAAACATACATGACTATTACATTCGAAAGGCCAAAGAAACAAAAAAATACCCTTTGTTTTGTCAATTTTGAATTTTTTTTCATTCTTTTAATTTCATGTACCTTGTTGTAACGTACAAATATATACGATACAAAAAAAAAAAAAAAAAATTGTATAAAAAATAGCAGAGGGCTAAAATCGTGCTCTGCCCATATCCATTTTGATCGATTTTTTTGTTAAATTTTGGCCTATTTGACATATTTTGAAAAGTGTTTTGAAACATTTTGACCTATTTTGAAGGTTTCCGTTGATGAAAACCAAATAAGTTTTGACCAAATAGAGTTTGTAGGTCTGTTTGGTCGCCCTTGGCAAGTAGCCACCAAAGTTCGATCAACATTTGTTCTTTGAGACTTTTATAGCGAGATTTGTGTCTGCTGGTTATTAGGGGTGGAAGCCATATCACCAGGATCA
>VDFB02332371.1:0-28612 GCA_007258455.2 Sequoia sempervirens
GAAGATAGCACCGTGCAACTCATCACTCAACTCATCGATGCGAGGTATCGGGAACCTGTTCTTAATTGTTTTCTTATTGAGTTGGCGGTAATCTATACACATCCGAAGTGATCCATCCTTTTTCTTCACCAATACGACCGATGAAGCAAAAGGTGATTTGCTAGGTCTGATATGCCCCATAGCCAACAACTCATCGATTGTCTTCTCTATCTCATCCTTGAGCCATTTCGGATGCTTGTATGGTGTAATCATAATGGGCTTTGCGCCCTCCTCCAACTCGATAATGTGCTCAGTGCCTCTGTCTGGAGGTCTGCCAGGTGGAATGTCGCTAAACACTTTAGAGTGTTTAGTCCTCAGAATCTGAATGTCTGGATGGTACTCACCCTTCTGCTGCTCCTGCTGTGCTGGCAGTATCATACACTCTACAGCCCAATCAACCATATCATGACGAATGAGTCTCTCCATCCACCTGTACGATACCATCCTCAGATTGCTATCTTTGATGGCCTTGATGACATGAGGTTTCCCATTTACCTTGAACTTCATCTCCATATCCCGTAGATTGAGTGTGAACTCACCCAAATCGTGAAGCCATGCCATCCCTAACACCACATCAGTATCTCCCATATTAACAACATAGAGTTCAGTCTTGAATTCATAGTTGTTCAACCGCATTGGAAGATCAGTTATCTTTCTGTCACATTTGAGGGTGTACCCATCAGCCACCTTGACTCGAATACCCTCAAACTCCTCTGTCTGTATACCACGTCTCTCGACCAACCGTGCATCTATGAAATTATGAGTGGCACCAGTGTCAAGTAGAGTGATTACCTTCTGACCTGCTAGGAGCCCACAAAGTCTAAACAATTCATCTCTCTGAAGACTAGTCAAATGTGCCTCCTGTAGCTTCCTTCCTCCGTTTTCACCGTCATTTTCAGACCTCTCATCATCTGAATGCTCAAAATCAACTTGCTGGTCTGACAGATCAGAATGCTCTTCCCCCTCATAAAACCACTCCATCTGGTTATTTTGCACCTTGGGACGAAGAGGGCATACATGTTTATCATCATAGGGTGCCTTGCACCAAAAACATAATTTTTTCTTTCGTAAATCATTTAGTGTTTCTCAGTCAAATGGTGGTGCATTTTGTCTCCTAGGATCAGGTGGATCCCTCTTCCTGTCAAATGACCTATTAGGCCTCGTGTAAGGTGTCGAGCCAGAACTGAACTTACTGCGAGGTGCTGCAAGCTCCATGTTACGTGCCTTCCTCATGGCCTCCTGAAGAGTAGGAGGATCAAATGCCTTGACCCACCCTCTCATAGGCTCCATCAAACCCTCAACGAAGAGAATAACAAGTCTCCATTCTGAGATGCCTGTCACCATGGCTGCAACCCTCTGAAATTCACTGACATAAGCATCCAAACTACCTATCTGTCTGAGTTGAGCTAGCTCCCTGAAGTAGAGTTCTGGATCCTTCTTGTCGAAGCGCTCTATGAGCCTGCTGGTGAACTCCTGGGAAGTAGTGACTACATGATGGCCAAGTGTGTACATGCCATGATGCCACCAATCATGCGCCAACCCATCAAGATGCAAAGTAGCAAACTTAATGGCCTCGTCCTCCTGCATAGGTCTCAGTGATAGATAATTGTCCAACTTTTGGACCCAAGACCTCGCTGAACTCTTATCAGACCCGTCAAAGTACGGCAAGGTGATTTTGCTAACTGCATACTGTAAATCCCTGTTCACCTGTGGCTGTGGCTGCTGGTGCTGAGGAGCTCTGCGGTCAAATCTACCTCCCCCTCTAGGTTTATGCACATCCATAAACTCATGAAAAGACAACGCCTGCCTGATCTCAGGTGCTAATGATAGATACTCACCATGAAATCTAGTCACATCCGCCACTGACATGCCATTGTGTGACTGAAACTCTTGATGATGCCCCCGCTGCTCTGCCTCCGGAGTCGAAGATGGAGTCTCTCTAGATATGAATGTAGGTTGTCCAGGCCTACGCTCATGATAGATAGGTGACGGCTGTTGCGGTACTGACACCAAGGGCTGGTCCACGCCTGCAGTCTTGCTCGTCTGCCCTATTTGAATGTAGTGCGGCTGGGATGGAGTATACTGTCTAATAGTGCCCATCAACTGGGACATCATGTCCATCATGTTATCGTGCCTGCGCCTAAACTCCTCATCAGCAATATCACCTTCTGCATGTGCTTTCCCTGAATCCCTATGTGTCTCTGCAGGAATCTCACGATCTGCCATCAGTGTTGTAACACTGTTCTCACTGCTATTGGAACTAGATCTGTGAATACCCAGAACCCCTGATACCGTCTCACCTTCAGGAATAGGTGGACCTGTCCAATCCTCAACTCTGCCTGTTCCTCTACCCTTTCTGTAGAAAATGATATCTCTACTCATGAAAAAGCATCTAAAAAGCAAACTTCTGACTGAAAAAGCAACTAAAAAAGCACAGGATGGCAGGAAAACTGTGCTCTGATACCATTGTAAGAGACCAGGTGTCTCTCAAACCGAACACTATCTGAGAATACTGTGTTTTTGATTGTTTTCTGTATTTTTGGTTTTTTGGTAGGTTTTTGCATATAAAGAGAAAATGCGATTTTGCAAGGAAAAGACTGGAAAAATAATATAAAATGCCAGATGCATATAAACTACAGAATATCATTCAAATATTGATGCCAGATGGTTTATTAATCATTCTGAATGATTACACTGTGATTTAAACAACAGGCAAAGGAAAGATAATAGTATTTATTTTGGAAAACCTGATTATTGCAGCCGCCAAAAGAAGGGTAATAAATGTACGGCCCAAATAAAAGAGCAATCTACAGACTCCAGAATCAATGCCAAATCTCCAGAATACCTAGGCGCCCAAGATAGAAGTGGTAGAACATCAAAAATCAAGGCGTCCAGCTAAATGTAAATGGTACGGCCTTGCTGCTGCAGTAGTACGGCTTGTACCAGCAATAAGAAATTCGTACGGCCTTGAGATATGTGCCAGATGCAAAGACAAAACACTGCCAATATAATATTCGCCTTCTGGAAAGTGAATCGATCCAACCCTGAATGAAATCCAACTGTGAAACTCTGTAATAACCTCTGAGTGAAGTTATTCAACTGACAATCTTCAACTGGTATTGCACAGTCTCAGTATGCCTGACTCTGAAGAGGGAACGTTCTCCAAAATCAATTAGCCTGCAGAAACCCTAGCTTCGCAAACCCCAATGCTCCGAGAGAAAGTAAGACAAATTTGAATAATCATAACATGAGTTCGATTTGTCCTTTAGAGAATATATATGTCCTCAAAAATACGACTTTTCTCATTAAATTCATTAAAAATGCATTTAATAATAAATATTCGCCTTTTTAATACTTAGGCTAATATTTATTTAAATGGCGTCCTTTTTAATTTAATGAGTATTAAACTCATTAAATATTAATTTTTCCTCTTCCCTTATAAAGTATTAAAAATACTTTATAATTTGCCATTTAAATATTAACTTTAATATTTCATTAAAATGATTTTATATTATAAAGTCAAAATAATTATTCCTTCAATTATTATTAAATGCTTCTGATAAACCCCGTTTGCTCAACCAAACATCAAACTGGGTCGATACTGAGCTGACCAGCTAAACCAAGTGCCCTGCCCAAAATAGCAGCTTCCGCCTACTTGACTTACTATAAATAGTAAGTATCTGAAAAACCTCTCTGAAAGAATTTGCGAAGGCCCAAACCTGAATCAACTGCTGGAGTGATGTTCCCAACGCTGGATAACTGCCTTAAGTGATCCTCTAAACACATCTGCCAACCTACGAGGATTTGGATAATAGGCTAACCACTGACACGACGACACTGCCTAGGAAGGGGACATTACAGGCAACCCAAAATTTTGTATATGAGGGTTTGGTAGCAAGAAGGGGCTCAATAGTTGAGAATTTCAAAGGATTCAATGTGACTATGGCTGATGGTTTTACCATATTGGGTACACAAAGAATTCAACGACTGAAAATGACTCTTGGAGATCATTCGATATGTGAGGATTTCTATGCGGTCAAATTGGGAGATATTGACATGGTGCTTGGAGTACAATGGCCACAATCCTTGGGAGAATTCTCATAGAACTACCAATCGATGGAATTGAAATTCAGAAGTGAAGGAATGGAAGTAGTTCTCAAGGGTATTTGAAATGGAGCACCCCAAGTAATTACTGCTAAAAGGATGGAAAGAGCTTTCAAGAGAAGACAAGTAGCTTGGGTGGCCAATTGTGTTACATCCCACTTGTGCCCTAGAAACTTGATGTCGTTTCTCAAGCTTGTATATATATATATGTTGTACTTAGCTTCTTGAATGGAAATATACAATGTATATATAACTAGTTAAATTAAGTTCATTTGACAAATGTTTTCATGTTTACATAGATGCAAAAGCAAAGATGTAAAGAGATTTCAGACTAACTACTTGCTTTTGACCTAGTGGTTCCAAGAAATATCGCCTCCGAGGAGGGAGGAAAAGTATCATCAGGTACGAGGGGTAATGGAAGAGAAGCCTAGTGCCATCTGCAACCTTACTTGTAAGTTTGTGATTGTCATTGAGTAGGATTGGAACTACAAGTTCTGAGTTGTTAGGTAAACCACAAGGTCGACCCTAGGTGTTAGGATCACCTAACCTATGTTGTTGGTCGCGTAACATCACCTTGTTATTCTTTTGAATTTAAAATTAAAATTTAATCTTTAAGGGACCTTGAACTTTGGATTGTCTTCGGTGAACTTTTAATTGGCTCTCAAAAATATTTAATTTTTATTTAATTGATCAAATATAAAGGAATTAAACTTAATATCTTTCGATAATTTCAAAACACATTTATATTAAGGAAATGGAAGTAATTATTAATAACGTTCCTATTAAAAAGACAATCGTCAATTGTTTTTATTATTAATATTTAAAAGCATAATCTTTATGCATTTATATAGGGGTGAGTAGTTTATATTTATCAACCATAATATAATACTAAAGTTTATAAATCACCCGAATACAATATTTTCATCTCTCGTCATTGGGGATTTTGATTCGAATAAAGTTTATAAATAAAAAAAAATAGTGCCTTTGTATTTTTGTGAGGATGGAACTTTCGATAGGGAAATAGACGGAGATGCATATTCTCCACGACGCCACCCAAGACGAAGTTGGAGATAATGGAGTTAAATTGATGCATGAATGAAATGGGTTGGTGGCTAACGTATCGGACTGCCAAGGATAGAAGGTATTTTTTTACCATTGCTTGGGAGGATGGGTAACAAATTCTACTTGTATTATTCAAGGAGGTAGTTATGCCATTTTCAAAAAAAAGGAGAACAGGAATTAGAGGGAGAGGTTATGAAGCTTAGGAAGGCAAAGAGAAGAAGATAGGATAGCAAGGGAGATTTGTTTTAGAGAGTAGCGAACTCAATGTCTCTGGTGTGAAGGAGAGAACAAAGTCATTAAGGGGAGACTCGATAGTGTAGGTTAAGGCCGCACTCATTTGCAATCATATCTTTCTGTACATGCTTAGTCCTTAGACTGTGAAAGGAGGGGACGAAAACTTTTAGCCAGGAGAGAGCAAAGTTGAGAAGAGTGGAAAATAAATTCTTGAGGTTCTTCAAACTCGTATTCTCCTTGAGTACGTAGAAAGAGAAGGAATCATCCGACGTGAGATCATTGTAGGAGCTGCGCAAGTTAGAAAAAAGAGACACTCTTCGAGCTAAACAGGCATGTTGTAGTCTTAAAGCCTTTTCAATCTTTTCTGCGTTAAATTTAGAATGCTATGTTCTTGCAACTGAAACATGATGCTTACATGTTCTTTATTCTTTCCCTTCCATTAATTTACCTTAGTAATGAAAGATTGAGGAAAGTCTTATTAGCAGCTTTAAACAATGGCTATGGCAACATGCATATAATATGAGTGAAAACTTAGTATTTTTATAAACTTCCTGCTATGACATCATATGATGTAGTCATAAAATCTGAAGAAATCTGTTATTTTGAAAATCCTTTGTACGGCTGAATAACCTTTGACAGAATAGTGAATGCATGCAATGTATTCTCATTTGATTTGTGTATTCTCATACCAGAATACCTTCCAGTTCCTTGCAATTATAGGATTGTTGTGATCCAATGTATAAAGAATGGTCCAAAATGTTCATTAGAACTGTAACAGACAATAAATAAAAGAAATTACTGTTTTTCATTCCAAAACTAACAGGAAATTATTTAACCAGAAATGTGTTAATAAATAGAAGGTAGTTATCCCCCAAGATAGCCTTTCCATTAAAATTAACTATTGTGAGCAACCTAGTCCAGTTATGTTAGCTTAAAGATACCCTCATGAGTCAGTATGCAGTAGCATAAGAGACAGACATGAGGTTAAAATTGCATTATATGATTCTTGCTGAGTAGGGTTGATAAACTTGACTACATGGCTCCACTTTGTCGTGTTGCAATTATTTTAAAAACCTTGGCCAAGGTGATGCTACTACCTGTTAGTGTGAGTTAGCTTTTTTTGTCCTAGATATGCACCCCAGTCAGAGGTCATACTAGTTAGGAGTTGCCTATAGTGTATGACCGACTAGGGATTGTGTAGGGTCAAACACCAGTCTCAGATGGCATTCTGAAATATTCCGAGCCAATTTTTTCAAATTTTCAATTGCAACAAGCAGAGCATTACACAGTCGTTAGGGTTAGCAGCTAAACCAAAACGATACTGAAACAACTCTAACCAGAATGTACACCAGGATCCCGCTGAGGGCAAGGTGTGAGCATTGGTCAGAGGATCTAAATGCGGTAATAGAACTGGAAGGAACTCTAACCAAGAATGGCGCCGATGATGGCGAGCATATGGTCAGAGGATCTTCTACCACTACTAAGTACTGAAAGGAACTCAACACCAAGTATGTGCTACCCAATCCAGTATGGAGTTGAGGTGACCATATGGCGGAGTGCTAAGAATTACAATGCTTGAAGAGAAATAAGCTAGAATGCTAAAAGTAACTCGACACCCAGAATGTGCTTTCTAACCCGAAGTGGGAAAGGAGCTACCATAGGGCGGAGATAAAGAATTACAATTGCAATTACAGAATGTAAAGATAAGCATTACAAATCAGAATTGAATAAGATTGAGAACTACTGCCAGTACTACTGTCAGTTTACATAATGAAGAGCATTCGCTTGCCAAGAGCATATGAATTCTAAAGATTAGCATTACATCATATAAAGAACTCTCCTTTGCTTGAATATGGATGCCAAACCAATAACTTCTCTCAAGGACCAAAATGATGATTCTGATTTTCACAGATCTGCACTTTTAAATTAATAACCAGCAGCCTATAAACTTTCTTAAATGATCATAACTCTCTCATAGATCATCCGAATGATGTGAAATGAAATGCAATACTCCCTAATGACAAAGGCGACCAAGTTAAAGCATTAAAAACTGATCAAAATACCCCAGATTGAAAATGCACGAATCCCAAGACAAAAGCAAGAGGTACGGCCCAGCAAGAAGGGCGATTTCACATTAAAATTCAAAGACTCCTCCAAAAAATCTGCAACTTGGAGAAATGGTTCGCCCCTTACAAACACAGAGATTTAGACAATACCCATAATGACTCTTTTTGTAGTTTTTGACTTATGAGCGAAAACGACAATCTGCTGTAATTAAAAAATGCAAGACTAGAAAACTCTCTAATATGCAATAAACTGATTTACAAAACCACACAAAGACTAAAAGCAGAAATCTCACAATGAATCACTCAAAACTAGACTATCTCACCACTAGTCGCTATCTTTCAAGCGAGAAGCAATGCCAAGCTAGGAGGCTTTCATTCCTCGAAGCAATCCCAAAGCCAATCCGGCAGCATAACATTCCTGTAGACAAAAGATGCTGAAAAGAGAACCAAAGGCTTCCTTTTATAATTTTCCGTTGACCTTCTCGAAACCCTAATCTTCCTTTCAGAGTCAAACCCTAATCCTCCAATAGATGGCGTCCCTTTCTTCAAAGCTTCAATTTTGACTTTTTAATTAAATTCATTACTTTAGAAATGGCGTCCAACTTAAGGCTCTTAAATCAACCTTAATAATTACAACATTATCTCAATGATGGCACCACCCTTAAAGTCCACCTTTTAAAACAACATTAAGTTAAGAGATTAGGCCAAGGTGGTAATATAACATTAAAATATAATGTTATTTAAGTAAAATGAACTTATCTCTCCGAAACTGCATTCCGAGGCTAGAAACTGAATAAGCCAATTGAGTCAACTGAAGAGGAAAGTCAACTGTGCTGAGACCAACAGGTTCACTGCCAGAAATAGAATTTACTAAAAATAGTAAATTCCTGAAGATGCTCAGAATGCCAAGAAGAACATACCACTGCGAAGCTCTCTGAAAACCCAGAAAGAATCCGCCATTGAAACAACCAACCTCGAGCAAGAGCATCCTTCAAAACAGGAAACCCTAATTTTACCTTTTGAATAGCCTACGGGTCTCCGGAATAGGCCAACGGTTTGGAAAGATCGCTCGAGAAGGGGACATTACACATTCAAAATCTCTTTCCATTACTTCTTTGCGAAGGGCCAGGCCTTTCTAGTAGGAAAAGGCACGGGGACTAGTAAGTCCGTGGTTGGGTGGAAAAGCACCTTGATGATATTTTTCCTCAGTTTCAGCAGCAAAAGATGGTTAAATTTCTAGATGGAATAGACAGATTCAAGGAAAACTGTAATCTCAAACTCTTAGTATCTATGCAATGGTTACTTCTTTAAAAGTTTTCCTTCAATTATTTTTCGTGCATTTCAAATTAAATCAGCTTAAAGTTCATGTTCTTTCTTTCTTTTAAAAAAATATATTGCCACTCTGTATCAGTTGATTTATGCATTTCAATTTATGCAAGTTATATCAGAATTAAATGTTGCACTTTAATTAGTTGTTTAGTTTTAGTATGTTACATATGGTATCAAAGCAACTGGGTTCGACACTGAACCTAGGGCTCATCACCACAAGAAAATTAAGGAGTAATAAAACTGAAACAAAGCATTTTGGTTTTTGCCAGGATGTGGATTCATACCACTAAACGTAAAAGAGCTCGAGATCCAGTTTATTCTCAGCTTTGGAGAGTAACAAGTTTGAAACATGATTATTCATGCTGCACCCCACCCTCTGATAACGAAACCCTGGCTGATGCACTTAAACGACTGAGAAGAGAAAGGCAACCTTGGACAGCTTCAAGAAGAGAAGCAATGAGAACAACCATCATGGCAAATAAGATACCTAAAACTGAAAACAAATCAGTAACTCCTGTTGTAAACAAAAATGAGTCTGATGACTCAAAAGAACTTCGTGTACCCGCTCCGGGTTACCAACTAATTCCTTATTCCATGTTAGAAGGGCAGGAAGAGCCCATAACTGGAAGTGACAGTAGCTCTTAGATAAGGGCTTTGAGATGTAAATTATGTAAAAAAAAATTTGTAGTGCAAATAAAATATCAATTTTGTTGCGTGTACGCTTTGAATTAAATGTATGTAAGTAAATAATGGAAAAAAAAATAGACTAAAAGGATGTATATTTAACAGGTTAATTAAGTAATTTAAAGATGTCTAATATACAAGAAGGTGGAGAGGAAACTGGACTCCTAGAGACTCCTACAACCAAATTAGACAGGCTTCTACTCATGATGCAAGACACCCAAGCCAAGCTCTGTCATTTGGAGCAGAGGGAAGATAGACACACAAGATCTCAAAATGAGGAACACGAGTCTCAGTTTAGAGACCGAAATACTGAAACAAACCACACACATCAAATTGATAGTGAAGAACATACCTTTTCCCAGTCTAGTAAAGATCAAACAGTACGCAGTGTCATTTGTAATGACATGAAAAAGGTTAAACCACCCCAATATGACGGATCCGAGGTCAGTGATGCCATTGAGGCATGGTTAACCGGAATGGAAAAATATTTTGAAATCCGGGATTATACTGAGAATATGAAAGCAGCATGGGGGGCTTACCAACTGACTGGAGAGGTTGTCGGTTGGTGGGAAAACAAGAAGGCTGAATTAGGCTTGAAGTCCACCAATGTGACATGGGAGCAATTTGTAGAAATCTTTAGGCAATGATGGTTGCCTTAGTTATTTTTTGAGCAGAAATTGACAGACTTCCAAGAGCTGAGACAAGGGGAATTTTCCGTACATGCCTACTAGGAGAAGTTTACCCGTTAGCTCAAGTATGTTCCTCAATTTCAAAAAGATGAAAAATACAGAATTAGAAGGTTTATTATGGGTCTCAACAACCGTATAGGTGGGTCTGTAGATGTTTTGGCTCCTACTACTATGAATGAAGCCTATGAGAAGGTTGTAAGACAAGAATAAAAGCTCAAAAAGGATGACTCCATTAGGGATAGGAACAGAAAGAGGAGTAAGTGGTCACAAAATTCCCAGTCATTTAAGAAGGAAGGATATAACTTTGAATCCAAGAACAAAAATACAAAAGGGTTTAAGGGAGGTTGTCAGGATAATCAGGGAGATTGGAGGGGATTTGATAAATCCAGAAGAGGCAATGTGGAAAATAATAGAGAAACTGGAAAGAGAGGACCCCCAAGGGGATGTTATACATGCGGAGGCGAGCATTATGCCAATCAATGCCCCACAAGAAGTCAGGGGTGACAGCAACAAAGGAACCCTTTATCTCCACAACAAACAACATTTCATCAGAGAATCCACACAACGGTGGACAACAGACAAGCAAAATATCAATTTACCTTAGTAGAGACTCTAGGTATGCTATATGGGAACACCATAACTGTACTCATAGACATAGGGGCTACTAAAAATTTCATTTCTCCTAAATTGCTAAGCAAGTTTCCTAAAAGAGCAGGATTTATGGCTAATTCTTGGACTGTTGAGTATGCCAACTAGTCGAGAGCTCGGGTAGAGTAGTGTTTATTTGAGGCCAAGGTTGAGCTTCCAGGCCTTACCATAGAAGTAGATTTATATGTAGCACCCCTAGGAACCTATGGTGTCATTCTAGGCATGAATTGGTTGGGAAAACACAAAGCCAAGGTTAACTATTATGACATAACAATTAAGTGCGAGGATGACCTAGGAAATAAAGTGTTGGTGCAAGGCACTCGTCATGAGATCAAGCTGCAACAACTCTCCGCTACACAATTAAAGCAAAGTGGAAGGAAGGGTTGTCAGATCTTCACAGTAAAAATGGAGGAAATTAGTGAAAACAAAGACATTGCTTACTATGATGACCTACTAATGTATGAAACCAGCTATCTTCAAGGGGAAAGATCAATGGAATATGAGAAACCAAAAGAAACTTATGAAGAAAAATATCCTTATCTTCGGGATTATCAAGATGTATTTCCTGAAGAGTTACTCGGGTTACCACCAAAAAGGATATTCGACTTCTCCATCGAGTTAGTACTAGGAGCAGCGCTAGTGTCGAAAGCTCCCTACCGTATGACAATTGTGGAACTTATGGAATTGGAAGCCCAATTACAAGAGTTATTGAGCAAAGGATTGATTAGACCTAGTGTGTCCCCTGTAATGTCCCCTTTTCTAGCTCGCATTGTATGATGTTTCCATTAGCCTATTTCTACTTGGTTCCATAGGCTAACCAAGGCTTTTAAGGAATCTTGAGGATTTTTGGCCTAGGCAATTTTCGTTGTAGGTCAATTCGGGGCGTTTGGAGGCAGTTTTGGCATACTTACTATTTTTAGTAAGTCATTAATGCTATTAATAGTAATTCATCGGGTGGGTCATGATCTCTAGTGACAGTGCCTTTTCAATGGAAGATTGGTTATTATTGACAGATGATTTCAATTCCATTGATTTTATTCGTCTCTGCATTAATAAAGTTTAAATCCAATTATTTAACTTTACTAATGTGAGCCTAAAGTTAAGTGGGAAAATCAATAGTAAAAGAGGCCCCTTATTTTAAAATACATGAGACATAAAAAAGGCAAAAAGGAAGTTTATGTTTTATCCCACATTGGTTAAAAGTGTGAATGAGCTCTTATGAGAAGCTTATAATAAAGTGTTGCAAGGGCTCACTTTCAACATGTTTGATATATGCTTGGTTTATGATTTCTCTTGGAGAATTATGGGAAGCTTTGGCTTTCAACAGGTTTGAGGACGGAAACCCTCGAGCTTGGAGGCAGTGGATGGAAACCCATTGTCTGTTGAAGATATTATTCAGGTGTCTCACTTTGTGCTTCACATTCATATTTCTACTGTTATTCTACTGAAGATTTGAATGCAATATTCATATGTAATTTCAAATCTTTGTTCTAAAACTGCTATAATATGATTTACATTGAAATTTGCTAGCAAGTTATTGGATGAATAGAAATTAGTTCATGCAAATTGTTTGTTTAAAATTTTTGTTGAACATTTGGGAAAAAAATTGGGGGCAAACATCCACCGGGATGTTTCATCGCCATGGGGGGCATTGGTAATATTTGTTAAGAAAAAGGATGGAACCCTTCGTCTCTGCATAGATTGCATAATGCTAAACAAGTTAACCATCAAAAACAAGTACCCTCTACCCCGCATCAATGATTTGTTTGATCAAATGCGCAGAGCAGTAGTTTTCTCTAAAATAGATCTACGATCAAGGTATCACCAGTTAAGGCTTAGAGATGAGGATATCCACAAAACAGCCTTTAGGACTTGTTATGGGCATTACGAGTTCATAGTATTACCATTTGGGCTTACCAATGCCCCAACTGCATTTATGAACTTGATGAACAATGTGTTCCATGACTGCTTGGATAAGTTTGTTCTGGTATTCTTAGATGATATTCTAATTTACTCTAAGAATGAAGAACATTATCGGCATTTGCAAATTGTTTTACAGCGCTTGCGCGAAAACAAGTTATATGGGAAGTTATCCAAATGCACTTTCTTTCAGAAAGAAGTACAATACTTGGGTCATATCATCTCAGAAAAAGGTATTGTTGTGGATCCAGCGAAAATAAAGGCTATAACAGAATGTGCATGAAGTAAGAAGCTTTATGGGCTTACCAAGCTATTACAGGAAATTCATAATGAATTTCTCGCGTATGGCAAACCCAATCACATCACTCCAAAGGAAAGGGAAATGTTTTGTATGGACAAAAAAGTGTTAGAAAGCGTTTGAGCTCCTTAAGGAGAAGCTAATCATGGCACCAATATTAAAAGTACTAGACCTTGAGTGGCAATTTTTGGATTTTCAAAAGTTATGAACAAAACTATGCACCACATGATTTGGAGCTCACTGCTATAGTGCATGCTTTACAAATGTGGCGTCACTACCTACTAGGAAAACCATTTGAGCTCTAATCATATCACCAAGGGTTGAAATACATATTTACCCAACCTAATCTCAATGCAAGGCAAAGGCAATGGTTGGAATTAATCTTAGACTATGATTTTGAGATTAACTACGTTAAAGGGAATGAAATCGGGTAGCAGATGCTTTGAGCTACGACGGCATGTTAATGCGGTAACCACAGTGCATTCAGATTTTAGAAACCGTGTGCTTCATCAGCTTAAGGATGACAAATATTATCAGCAGGTAAGGGAAGCTCTACAACTCAACCCTCAAGATCCAAGCTATGAGGGGTTTAGAATAGCAAACGATGGGTTACTAAAGTACCAAGGTAGAATGTATATACCTGAAAGCATCGAACTTAGAAATTTGATTTGGAAAGAAGTGCACTCTGCATCATACTTCAGACATCCTAGGGCTACTAAACTTCTAGCAGATATTAAACCCTTATATTTCTGGAAGGGAATGAAAAAGGATGCCGCAAGATTTGTGGCAAGTTGTTTAGAGTGCCAGAGAGTTAAGGTTGAACATCAACACCTTGTAGGTTGTTGCAACCCAACACAGTACCTGATTAGAAATGGCAGATAATTAGTATGGACTTCGTCCAAGGATTACCTATGTCCAGAAACAAACATAATGCCATATTGGTAGTAGTAGATAGACTTACCAAAGTAGCAAACTTCATACTAGGAAACTTAACAGATGGTGCACCAACTATTGCCTATAAATTTGTGTAAGAAGTATTTCGATTGCACAAGGCACCCGAGAAAATAATATCCGATAGGGATCCCAAAATGACGTCCATATTTTAGCAAACCTTGTTTTCAGCCTTGGGTACGTCTAGATTTTAGCAAACCTAATCTCAATGCAAGGCAAAGGCGATGGTTGGAATTAATCTCAGACTATGATTTTGAGATTAACTACATTAAGGGAAAGAAAATCGGGTAGCAGATGCTTTGAGCTGTTGATGACATGTTAATGCGGTAACCATAGTGCATTCAAATTTTAGAAACCGTGTGCTTCATCAGCTTAAGGATGACAAATATTATCAGCAGGTAAGGGAAGCTCTACAACTCAACCCTCAAGATCCAAGCTATGAGGGGTTTAGAATAACAAATGATGGGTTACTAAGGTACCAAGGTAGAATGTATATACCCGAAAGCACCAAACTTAGAGATTTGATTTGGAAAGAAGTGCACTCTGCATCATACTCCGGACATCCTAGGGTTACTAAACTTCTAGCAAATATCAAACCCCTATATTTTTGGAAGGGAATGAAAAAGGATGCCGCAAGATTTGTGGCAAGCTGTTTAGAGTGCCAGAGAGTTAAGGTTGAACATTAGCACCCCGTAGGTTTTCTGCAACCCAACACAGTACCTGATTGGAAATGGCAGATAATTAGTATGGACTTCGTCCAAGGATTACCTATGTCCAGAAACAAACATAATGCCATATTGGTAGTAGTAGATAGACTTACCAAAGTAGCAAACTTCATATCAGGAAACTTAACAGATGGTGCACCAACTATTGCCTATAAATTTGTGTAAGAAGTATTTCGATTGCACAAGGTACCTGAGAAAATAATATCCGATAGGGATGCCAGAATGACGTCCAGATTTTAGCAAACCTTGTTTTCAGCCTTGGGTACACAACTGAGCATTAGTTTCGCCTACCATCTTGAGACAAATGGTCAAACAAAAAGGGTCAACCAGATACTAGAGGACCTTCTCAGAATGTACTGCATGGATCAGCAGTACAAATAGGAGGACTATCTTCCCTTAGTTGAGTTTGCTTATAACAACTCCTATCAGTCATCAATAAAAATGGCACCATTTGAGGCACTATACGGAAGGAGGTGCAAAACTCCTATCAGCTGGGATAGCTGGAAGATAGGATAACCCTTGGTCCATAAATGCTCTCACAAATGGAAGAGCAGGTAAAGTTGATCAGAAAAAGGTTAGCAAAAGCTAATGATCGACAAAAAAGCTATGCAGATGCAAATCGAACTCCTAGACAATTTGAAGTGGGAGAGAAAGTGCTTCTTCGCGTCAAACCTCATAAAAGTGCCATAAAATTTGGAAAATCAACCAAACTTTCACCCCTATATGTAGGACCATTTGAAGTCCTAGAAGTTATCAATCCGGGTGCTTATAAAATTTCTCTATTAATAGCTCTCGCCCGGTTGCATGATGTTTTCCATGTTTATATCTTAAAAAGTATGTATCTGATTTTGCACATTTAATTGATTGGAATTCCTTACAGGTACAGGACCCAGGGGTAGTCATGTTCGAGCTAATCAGGGTGCTCGAGGTATGTAAGCATCGCTTATGTAATAGAGAAGTTACTTAGTGTAAGGTCCAATGGGGCCAGTACTCGGATTATAGTGCCACCTAGGAGGACTTCAATGAAATGCATCGAAGATTTCCTCATCTGTTTAATGTTCATAACAATTGAACTTCTTTCATTATGTTGGATAAACAATGAAAACTTTTGTTATTTATATGATACTCTAAATCATCGAGGACGATGATTCACAAGGGGAAGGATATGTTACATCCCACTTGTGCCTCTAGCTATTTTGATGTTGTGCCCTAGCTATTTTGGAATTGTGCCCTAGTATCTTGATGTCATTTCTCAAGCATGTATATATATATGTCGTACGTAGCTTGTTGAATGGAAATATACAATGTATATATAATTATTTAAATTAAGTTCATTTGATAGATGTTTTCATGTTTACATAGATGCAAAAGCAAGGATGTAATGAGATTTCAGACTAACTACTTGCTTTTGACCTAGTGGTTGCAAGAAATATTGCCTCCAAGGAGGGAGGAAAAGTATCATTAGGTATGAGGGGTAATGGAAGAGAAGTCTAGTGCCATCTGAAACCTTACTTGTAAGTTTGTGACTCTCATTGAGTAGGATTAGAACTACAAGTTCTTAGTCGTCAGATAAACCACAAGGTCAACCCTAGTTGTTAGGATCACCTAACCTATGTTGTTGGTCGTGTAGCATCACCTTGTTATTCTTTTGAATTTAAAATTAAAATTTAATCTTTAAGGGACCTTGAACTTTGGATTGTCTTTGGTGAACCTTTAACGACTCGAAAATATTTAATTTTTATTTAATTGATCAAATATAAAGGAATCAAACTTAATATCTTTCGATAATTTCAAAACACATTTATATTAAGGGAATGGAAGTAATTATAAATAACGTTCCTATTAAAAGGACAATCGTCAATTGTTTTTATTATTAATATTTAAAAGCATAATCTTTGTGCATTTATATAGGGGTGAGTAGTTTATATTTATCAACTCGAATATAATACTAAAGTTTAGAAATCACTCGAATACAATATTTTCATCTCTCGTCACTGGGGATTTTGATTCGAATAAAGTTTGTAAATAAAAAAAAATTAGTGCCTTTATATTTTTGGGAGGTTGGAACTTTCGAAAGGGAAATAGACGGAGATGCATATTCTCCACGACGCCACCCAAGATGGAGCTGGAGATAATGGAGTTAAATTGATGCATGAATGAAATGGGTTTTTGGTGGGTAACGTATCAAACTGCCGAGGATAGAAGGTAATTTTTTACCATTTTATGGGAGGAAGGGTAGCGAATTCTACTCGTATTACTCAAGGAGATAGTTATGCCATTTTCAGAAATAAGGAGAATAAGAATTAGAGGGAGAGGTTACGAAGCTTAGGAAGGTAGAGAGAAGAAGATAGGATAGCGAGGAAGATTTGTTTTAGAGAGTAGC
The DNA here is from genome assembly GCA_007258455.2 of Sequoia sempervirens. Lineage (NCBI taxonomy): Eukaryota > Viridiplantae > Streptophyta > Pinopsida > Cupressales > Cupressaceae > Sequoia > Sequoia sempervirens. The sequence continues at coordinate 17,133 of VDFB02332371.1, forward strand.
GAACTCAATATCTCTGGTGTGAAGGAGACAACGAAGTCATGAAGGGGAGACTTGATAGTGCAGGTTAAGGACGCACTCATTTGCAATCATATCTTTCTGTATGTGCTTAGTCCTTAGACTGTGAAAGGAGGGGACAAAAAATTTTGGCTGAGGAGATAGCAAAGTTGAGAAGAGTGGAAAACAAATTCTTGAGGTTCTTCAAACTCATATTCTCCTTGAGTACGTAGAAAGAGAAGGAATCATCTAGCGCGGGTTCATTGTAGGAGCTGCGCAAGTTAGAAAAGAGAGAAACTCTCCGAGCTAAACAGGCATGTTGTAGTCTTAAAGCCTTGTCAATCTTTTCTACGTTAAATTGAGAATGCTATGTTCTTGCAACTGAAACATGATGCTTACATGTTCTTTATTCTTTTCCTTCCATTAATTTACCTTAGTAATGAAAGATTGAGGAAAGTCTTATTAGCAGCTTTTAATGATGGCTATGGCAACATGCATATAATATGAGTGAAAACTTAGTATTTTTATAAACTTCTTGCTGTGACATCGTATGATGTAGTTGCCATAAAATTTGAAGAAATCTGTTATTTTGAAAATCCCTTGTACGGCTGAATAACCTTCAACGCAATAGTGAATGATTGCAATGTATTCTCATTTGATTTGTGTATTCTCATACTAGAATACTTTCCAGTTCCTTGCAATTACAGGATTGTTGTGACCCAATGTATAAAGAATGGTCCAGAATGTTCATTAGAACTGTAACAGACAATAAATAAAATAAATTACTGTTTTTCATTCCAGGACTAACGGGAAATTATTTAACTAGAGATTTGTAAATAAATATCCCCCAAGATAGCCTTTCCATTAAAATTAACTATTGTGGGAAACCTAGTCCAGTCATGTTAGCTTAAAGATACCCTCATGAGTCAGTATGCAGTAGCATAAGAGACAGACATGAGGTTAAATTTGCATTATATGATTCTTGCCAAGTAGGGCGATAAACCTGACTACATGACTGCACTTTGTCGTGTTGCAATTATTTTAAAAACTTGGGCCAAGGTGATGCTACTACCTGTTAGCCTCAGTTTTTTTAGTCCTAGATATGCACCCCAGTCAGAGGTCATACAAGTTAGGAGTTGCCTATAGTGTATGACCAACTAGGGATTGTGTAGGGTCAAACACCAATCTCAGATGGCATTCAAAATCTCTTTCCATTACTTTTCAATTAAGGGCCGGGCCTTTCCAGTAGGAAAAGGCACGAGGGACTAGTAAGTCCATTGTTGGGCGGAAAAGCGCCCTGATGATATTTTCCTCCTTAGTTTCAGCAGTAAAAGATGGTTAAATTTCCTGATGGAATAGACGGATTCAAGGAAAACTGTAATCTCAAACTCTTAGTATCTATGCAATGGTTACTTCTTTAAAAATTTTCCTTCAATTATTTTTCGTGCATTTCAAATTAAATCAGCTTAAAGTTCATGTTCTTTCTTTCTTTTAAAAAAATATATTGCTGCTCTATATTAGTTGATTTATGCATTTTAGTTTATGCAAATTATATCAGAATTAAATGTTGCAGTTTAATTAGTTGTTTAGTTTTAGTATGTTACATATGGTATCAGAGCAACTGGGTTCGACATTGAACCTAGGGCTCATCACCACAAGAAAATTAAGGAGTAATAAAACTGAAACGAAGCATTTTGGTTTTTGCCAGGATGTGGATTCATGCCACTAAACGTAAAAGAGCTCGAGATCTCCTGTTTATTCTTAGCTTTGGAGTGTAACAAGTTTGAAGCATGATTATTCATGTTGCACCCCACCCTCTGATAACGAAACCCTAGCTGATGCACTTAAATGACTGAGAAGAGAAAGACAACCTTGGACAACTTCAAGAAGAGAAGCAATGAGAACAACCATCATGGCAAATAAGATACCTAAAACTGAAAACAAATCAGTAACTCTTGTTGTAAACAAAAATGAGTCTGATGACTCAATAGAACTTTGTGTACCCACTCCGGGTTACCGACTAATTCCTTATTCCACGTTAAAAGGGCAAGAAGAGCCCATAACTGGAATATCAATGGAATATGAGAAACCAAAATAAATTTTTAAAGGAAAATATCCTTATCTTCAAGATTATCAAGATGTATTTCCTGAAGAAAAAGGATGGAACCCTTCGTCTCTTCATAGATTACATAATGCTAAACAAGTTAACCATCAGAAACAAGTACCCTCTACCTCGCATCGATAATTTGTTTGATCAAACGTGCCGAGCAGCGGTTTTCTGTAAAATAGATCTACGATCAGGGTATCACCCATTAAGGCTTAGAGATGAGGATATCCACAAAACAGCCTTTAGGACTCGTTATGGGCATTACGAGTTCACGGTATTACCATTTGGGCTTACCAATGCCCCAACTGTATTTATGAACTTGATGAACAGCATGTTCCATGACTGCTTGGATAAGTGTGTTTTGGTATTCCTAGATGATAGTCTAATTTACTCTAAGAATGAAGAACATTATCGGCATTTGCAAATTGTTTTACAACACTTCCGCAAAAACAAGTAATATGGGAAGTTATCCAAATGCACTTTCTTTCAGAAAGAAGTACAATACCTGGGTCATATCATCTTAGAAAAGGGTATTGTTGTGGATCTAGCTAAAATAAAGGCTATAACAGAATGGCCCACCCCCAAGAATGTGCATGAAGTAAGAAGCTTTATGGGCTTAGTAGGCTATTAGAGGAAATTCGTAATGAACTTCTCACGTATAGAAAACCCAATCACATCACTCCAAAGGAAAGGGAAAAGTTTTGTATGGACATAAAAGTGTCAAAAAGAGTTTGAGCTCCTTAAGGGGAAGCTAATCACGACACCAATATTAAAAGTACCAGACCCCGAGGGGCAATTTTTGGTAGTAACTGATGCATTAGGGGAAGGACTAGGTGGGTTACTAATGCAAATTGGACAGTTAATAGCTTATGAATCCCAAAAACTCAAAAGTTATGAACAAAACTATGCACCACACGATTTGGAGCTCGCTGCTATAGTGCATGCTTTACAAATGTGGCGCCACTACCTACTAGGAAAACTATTTGAGCTCCAATCAGATCACCAAGGGTTGAAATACATATTTACCCAACCTAATCTCAATGCAAGGCAAAGGTGATGGTTGGAATTAATCTCAGACTATGATTTTGAGATTAACTACATTAAAGGGAAAGAAAATCGGGTAGCAGATGCTTTGAGTCGTCGACGACATGTTAATGTGGTAACCACAGTGCATTCAAATTTTAGAAACCGTGTGCTTCATCAGCTTAAGGATGACATATATTATCAGCAGGTAAGGGAAGCGCTACAACTCAACCCTCAAGATCAAATGTATGAGGGGTTTAGAATAGAAAATGATGGGTTACTCAGGTACCAAGGTAGAATGTATATACCCGAAAGCACCGAACTTAGAAATTTGATTTGGAAAGAAGTGCACTTTGCACCATACTTTGGACATCTTGGGGTTACTAAACTTCTAGCAGATATTAAACCCCTATATTGCTGGAAGGGAATGAAAAAGGATGCTGCAAGATTTGTGGCAAGCTATTTAGAATGCCAGAGAGTTAAGGCTGAACATCAACACCCTGCAGGATTGCTGCAACCCAACACAGTACTTGATTGGAAATGGCAGATAATCAGTATGGACTTCGTCCAAGGATTACCTATGTCTAGAAACAAACATAATGCTATATTGGTAGTAGTAGATAGACTTACCAAAGTAGTAAACTTCATACCAAGAAACTTAGCAGATGGTGCACCAACTATTGCCTATAAATTTGTGTAAGAAGTATTTCGATTGCATGAGGTACCCGAGAAAATAATATCCGAAAGGAATGCCAGAATGACGTCCAGATTTTGGCAAACCTTGTTTTCAGCCTTGGGTACACAACTAAACATTAGTTCCGCCTACCATCCTGAGACAGATGGTCAAACAAAAAGGGTCAACCAGATACTAGAGGATCTTCTCAGAATGTACTGCATGGATCAGCAGTACAAATGGGAGGTCTATCTTCCCTTAGTTGAGTTTGCTTGTAACAACTCCTATTAGTCATCAATAAAAGTGGCACCATTTGAGGCACTATATGGAAGGAGGTGTAGAACTCTTATCAGCCGAGATAAGTTGGAAGATAGGATATCCCTTGGTCCAAAAATGCTCTCAGAAATGGAAGAGCAAGTAAAGTTGATCAGAAAAAGGTTAGTAGAAGCTAATGATCGACAGAAAAGCTATGCAGATGCAAAGCAAACTCCTAGACAATTTGAAGTGGGAGAGAAAGTGCTTCTTGGCGTCAAACCTCATAAAAGTGCCATAAAATTTGGAAAATCAACCAACTTGCACCCCGATATGTAGGACTATTTGAAGTCCTAGAAGTTATCAATCCGGCTGCTTATAAAATTGCTCTACCACCAGTTTTCGCTTGGTTGCATGATGTTTTCCATGTTTCATATCTTAAAAAGTATGTATTTGATTTTGCACATTTAATTGATTGGAATTCCTTACAGGTACAAGACCTAGGGGTAGTCATGATCAAGCCAATCAGGGTGCTCGAGGTATGTAAGCATTGCTTACGTAACAGAGAAGTTACCCAGTGTAAGGTCTAGTGGTACCAGTACTCGGAAGACAGTGCCACTTGGGAGGACTTCAATGAAATGCATCAGAGATTTCCTCATCTGTTTAATGTTTATAATAGTTGAACTTCTTTCATTATGTTGGATAAACAATGAAAACTTTTGTTATTTATATGATACTCTAAATCATCAAGGACGATGATTCACAAGGGGAAGGATATGTTACATCCGACTTGTGCCCTAGCTATTTTGATGTTGTGCCCTAGCTATTCTGGAATTGTGCCCTAGTATCTTGATGTCGTTTCTCAGGCATGTATATATATCTCGTACTTAGCTTGTTGAATGGAAATATACAATGTATATATAATTGGTTAAATTAAGTTCATTTGGCAGATGTTTTCATGTTTACATAGATGCAGAAGCAAAGATGTAATGAGATTTCAGACTAACTACTTGCTTTTGACCTAGTGGTTGCAAGAAATATCGCCTCTAAGGAGGGAGGAAAAGTATCATTAGGTACAAGGGGTAATGGAAGAGAAGTTTAGTGCCATCTGAAACCTTACCTGTAAGTTTGTGACTGTCATTGAGTAGGATTGGAACTACAAGTTTTGAGTTGTCAGGTAAACCACAAGGTCGACCCCAGGTGTTAGGATCACCTAACCTATGTTGTTGGTCGTGTAGCATCACCTTGTTATTCTTTTGAATTTAAAATTAAAATTTAATCTTTAAGGGACCTTGAACTTTGGATTGTCTTTGGTGAACTTTTAATTGGCTCCCAAAAATATTTAATTTTTATTTAATTGATCAAATATAAAGGAATTAAACTTAATATCTTTTGATAATTTCAAAACACATATTTATATTAAGGGAATGGAAGTAATTATTAATAACGTTCCTATTAAAAGGACAATCGTCAATTGTTTTTATTATTAATATTTAAAAGCATTATCTTTATGCATTTATAGAGGGGTGAGTAGTTTATATTTATCAACCTTAATATAATATTTATCAACCCGAATGTAATACTAAAGTTTATAAATCACCTGAATACAATATTTTCATCTCTCATCATTGGGGATTTTGATTCGAATAAAGTTAATAAATCTAGAAAAAGTAGTGCCTTTGTATTTTTGGGAGGTTGGAACTTTCGAAAGGGAAATAGATGGAGATGCATAGTCTGCACGACGCCACCCAAGATGGAGCTGGAGATAATGGAGTTAAATCGATGCATGAATGAAATGGGTTTTTGGTGGCTAACATATCGGACTGCTGAGGATAGAAGGTATTTTTTTACCATTTCTTGGGAGGACAGGTAACAAATTCTACTCGTATTACTCAAGGAGATAGTTACGCCATTTTCAGAAAAAGGAGAATAGGAATTAGAGGGAGAGGTTATGAAGCTTAGGAAGGTAGAGAGGAGAAGATAGGATAGTGAGGAAGATTTGTTTTAGAGAGTAGCTAACTCAATATCTCTGGTGTGAAGGAGAGAATGAAGTCATGAAGGGGAGACTTGATAGTGCAGGTTAAGGCCGCACTCATTTGGAATCATATCTTTTTGTATTTGCTTAGTCCTTAGATTGTGAAAGGAGGGGACGAAAACTTTTGGCTGGGAGAGAGAGCAAAGTTGAGAAGAGTAGAAAATAAATTCTTGAGGTTCTTCAAACTTGTATTCTCCTTGGGTACGTAGAAAGAGAAGGAATCATCTAGTGCGGTTTCATTGTAGGATTTGCGCAAGTTAGAAAAGAGAGACACTCTCCGAGCTAAACAGGCATGTTGTAGTCTTAAAGCCTTGTCAATCTTTTCTATGTTAAATTGAGAATGTTATGTTCTTGCAACTTAAACATGATGCTTACATGTTCTTTATTCTTTCCCTTCCATTAATTTACCTTAGTAATGAAAGATTGAGAAATGTCTTATTAGCAGCTTTTAATGATGGCTATGGCAGCATGCATATAATATGAGTGAAAACTTAGTATTTTTATAAACTTCCTGTTGTGACATCGTATGATGTAGTTGCCATAAAATCTGAAGAAATCTGTTATTTTGAAAATCCCTTGTATGACTGAATAACCTTCGATAGAATAGTGAATGCATGCAATGTATTCTCATTTGATTTGTGTATTCTCATACCAGAATACCTTCCAGTTCCTTGCAATTACAGGATTGTTGTGACCCAATGTATAAAGAATGGTCCAGAATGTTCATTAGAATTGTAACAGACAATAAATAAAAGAAATTACTGTTTTTCATTCCAGAACTAACGGGAAATTATTTAACCAGAAATGTGTTAATAAATAGAAGATAGTTATCCCCCAAGATAGCCTTTCCATTAAAATTAACTATTGTGAGCAACCTAGTGCAGTCATGTCATCTTAAAGATACCCTCATGAGTCAGTATGCAGTAGCATAAGAGACAAACATGAGGTTAAAATTGCATTATATGATTCATGCCGAGTAGGGCGATAAACTTGACTACATGATTCCACTTTGTCGTGTTGCAATTATTTAAAAACCTTGGCCAAGTTGATGCTACTACCTATTAGTGTCAGTTTTTTTTGTCCCAAATATGCACCCCAGTCAAAGGTCATACTAGTTAGGAGTTGCCTATAGTGTATGACCGACTGGGGATTGTGTAGGGTCAAACACCAACCTCAGATGGCATTTGAAATCTCTTTCCATTACTTCTCTACGAAGGGCCGGGCCTTTCTAGTAGGAAAAGGCATGAGGGACTAGTAAGTCCGTGGTTGGGTGGAAAGGCGCCCTGATGATATTTTTCCTCCTCCTCAGTTTCAACAGTAAAAGATGGTTAAAGTTCTAGATGGAATAGACGGATTCAAGGAAAACTGTAATCTCAAACTCTCAGTATCTATGCAATGGTTACTTCTTGAAAAGTTTTCCTTAAGCTATTTTTCATGCATTTCAAATTAAATCAGCTTAAAGTTCATGCTCTTTCTTTCTTTTAAAAAAATATATTGCTGCTCTGTATCAGTTGATTTATGCATTTCAGTTTATGCAAGTTATATCAGAATTAAATGTTGCACTTTAATTAGTTGTTTAGTTTTAGTATGGTACAAACTGCTTGATCAGACTAAAATAGTCATCCATGAACATGAAGGATGCTTACCATATTGATGTGCAGGTTGTGTTGGACAAGCATGACAGTATTTTACAATATCACCTAATTGAGCGTCCCAGGCTGTGTTGGACTACCACCTAATTGAGTGTTCCAACATATCATTGAGCATGAAATTGGTATGAAGCTGGTGATACCTGCCCATTATTGTCACCTTAGGATCCACAAGGAAGAAATTGAGAAGGCAATAAAGGAGCTTTTGGATATGGACCACACAAGGCCAGGTTCTAGCCATTTGCCTCTTCAGTATTGTTGGTGAAGAAAAAGGATGGCACCATGAGGATGTGTTGGTGAAGAATCTTTGCCTAAATGGCATGCCTCTGTCTCACAAGGATACACAAGAGGTGCAACTAGAAAACTATATGATTAAAGAAACCCCTTAGGCAAAGGCACCACACAAGCAGATCTAAATCTTCTGGATATTTCAATCACTTCAGTGAAAGACATAATACAGAGCGATGAAAAAGACAAGGTTGAATTGGAGGAGCAAATCAGAAGATTAACATCCTATATCAAACATCTGGCTAACCCACTCCTAGGAACATTGTCATTTCCTCCAAGTGAAGGATTCCACAAGGCTGCAACTTGATAAAATTGCAGCTTATGGTAGTATTCCACCAGATTGAGGTGCATATAGTAGTTATTGCTTTCAATTTTTAAAACATTATAGTATATATATAACTTTGAATTCTGTTAACAAACTTAAAGTTTCATTTATAATGAGCAAATTTATTCCACTTCCATAATCTGTAAATGGTCTTCCATTTTGTCCTATAACAAACAAATAGAGTCTAGACCAATGCTTCCAAAATGCTAGAAGAGGATCACATATTCACTCTCAAGAGGAAAGGCAGTTCAATGCTTTTCTCCCTTCTGTCATGAGTACGACTAACAAAATTTCCAAGATTCCTGAGAACAGAAGGCATTGAGACTTCCTTGTTATCTATCAATGTGATGACAAACAAATTGAGATAAACAAAAGACACTTTGGATCCAAAAATGTTCACATCAGTGACTGTTTGTTGTAGAGTCAGTAAGATCCATCCAACCTATTACTATACTTTATCCTTTCCAAAAAATTACAAGAAACAAAACTTGTCATATTCATAGAAAAAGCTAGGGTTCTTGTGAGAGAAGATCAATGCTCAAAACATCATCTGGGAGGGCTAGCAGATATTTGAGCAACATGGAAATAACATCAGTAGGAATGGTGAATGGAATTGAAGCCACACCTAAATACTTCTCATTCAAAACCTCAATAACGAGTTTGTTCAAACCAATGAATGAAAAAAGAGTATTAGTTTGTGGGAGATGTGGTAATTTAAAGTTAAAAATTGATCTTGGAATTAGATATATATTGAACTTAATGTAAACAGCAAGCAATACAGGGGGGTAAAAATTAAATATAGGTGAAAAAAGAAAATTATAGAGACAGAGAGTGCATTTACATGTGAAATGCCAAAGATTATATTTTTTCTGAGAACTATGGTAAACAAGCTTTTTGAAATAGATTGGTCAAAAAAGGTTCTTATCAATAGAGGCTGGATTCATTCTTGTGACCGCTTCCTATGGTTTAATTAAATCTATATTGAATATTTTTCCTACAGTATTTCAAATTTGATCGTAGATTTTAAATGTGCAGGTTTAATATTTGAAAAGTTACACTCCTTAGCTATATACTCTAACATGATCTTGTCTGATGTAACTGCTTTTTATACTTTCAGATGCCTACTAGCTTTGCAACAACTAAAGCAAGAGTTCTATCTCGTTAAAACCAAACTGGGTGTCATGTTGCAGGTATACTGATTTACAAATTAATACCCTTTGGCAGTACTGTTTCTTAAATCTAAATAAATTTTAGAATCATCTCCACCTTTATTGGTCTAAAAATATAAATAAAATTTAAGTTATGAAATTGAAGTTTAGTCAGGGATGTCTTATAATTTTGCCAAGTCTCTCCGTTATCTATTTATGGGCAAGTCTCTCCTTTTGAATGCACATCCTTCATCTTTCTTTTCAAAAAGCATCCCATTAAAATAGAATGGCTATGGAATTTATGGCATCTAAAGCATTTATAGATTATTATGTTACCCATTTTGTTGCATTTTGGATGGTATGAAATATTGAATCAAAGTCTCTTTTGGTTTTATGTATGTTCATTTTATTGAGATCTTGTCAAAACATCACATTGATCCATGACCATTTTATGTCTAAGTAGTTACAAGACTCACTTGCCTCAGATTTGGAAAACTGATTATTGACTTGGGCTTGGACTCGGTGCCCAGACTAGGCAAATCAAAAAACCATGAAATATAGAGATTTTAAAGGATTTAAAACTTGTTTCATGCACCCTTTAATAAATTAAATTTAAAGACACAATAAACTGATCAAATAGAAGCTACTTTGATCATATACACAAGTATACATCGATCACATGAGTATACAAACGAATTATAATTTTATGTTGAAGGAAACAACATTATTAGATATATATAAATCTAAAATTATAAATATTGTCAAATGTATACAAATCTCATGGATTATGAAATCCATGGCATTAAAACAAATGTCAAAAATAAAAAATAGGTCTATTGCTCAGAGGAGCCTACATCATTCGTACCAACATCATGGCAAGTCTTGCATGGGTGTCTAAGATAGGTCTTGGATGATGATGCAACCATGATATTTGTTTGTGTTTCAGTGACATCAACATCCCAGGGGCCTCCTCATGCTCGATCTTCTCACGCTCTATCCTCCTCTGCCATGGCTATTGCCTCTGCCTCTTGATCCACCTAATCAACCCATGCAAGGTTCTTATTGCTGAATGCAAGATTGTCCAACAGTGAGGGCATCTACGATATTTTGCCAATAAGGAGACCTAAAACAAATAAAATAAACAAAATAAGTGTTGTAAACTGAGAGTTTACCTTTAAAATCTACAATGCTACATACCTTTGAATGTAAAAATTCAATAGACATAAAAATCAAACTACATATTTCAAAACAAAAATTTAAAATAATAATAATTACTTGGCTGCATGAAATAGAATGGTGCAATAGAACCAAAAGTCTCCAATTGCATTTCTTCAGCATCGTGCTTATCCTTGTTCCAACCCATGCTCTTAAGTGATGGTTGGGCACCTAGAGTAGTTCGTGGAACAAAATGTGAATCTAAATTAGATGAAGATCCACAAATTCTAGGCACAATACTTTCACTATTACTGCCACTACCACTACTCATAGATTTAAGAAATGGAGGAACGGAAGAAGTCTCTCTACCAATGGTTGTCATTTCTTCTTTTTGCCTTTCTTAATTCTTTTTGTTGCTCAAAAGTCTCTAATTGACTTTGCACTTCATGTATAACTTTAGGAGGTGCTAGTGGGCATAGGTTAGCATCATGACATGGCACATGTGCAAGGTGATACTTCAATTGATTAATACCTCCCCCAAGCATTTTTGTTTTACAATGGATACATATTATCTCCTCTTTTTTGTCCCAAGAATGGCATGTTTACAACAAGAATCTTTTATAACTAGGGTTGACATTGTGATTCAAAATTTGGAACTATTTATAAAAGTGAAGCATGTTGCAATAATATATAAATGGAAAAAAATAGCATTTATAGTTTTTAATTAAATTAAAATTTTAGAAATCAGAAAAAAACTAAAAACAACTAGGGTTTGCAATTATAAAATTTGAATTTTTTCAAATTTTTCACATATCTTTGAGGAATTTTTTC